>CAUYLG010068055.1:0-174478 GCA_963573385.1 Cacajao melanocephalus
TATAGGAATGCTTGTGATTTCTGCACATTGATTTCGTATCCTGAGACTTTGCCAAAGTTCCTTATCAGCTTGAGGAGGTCTTGGGCTGAGACAATGGGGTCTTCTAAATATACGATCATGTTGTTTGCAATTAGAGACAAATTGATTTCTTCTTTTCCTAATTGAATGCCTTTATTTCTTCTTCTTGCCTAATTGCTCTGGCTAGAACTTCCAATACTATATTGAATAGGAGTGGTGAGAGAGCGCATCCTTGTCTAGTGCCAGTTTTTAAAGGGGATGCTTCTAGTTTTTGCCCATTCAGCATGATATTGGCTGTGGGTTTGTCACAAATAGCTTTTATTATTTTGAGATAAGTTACATTGATACTTAGTTTATTGAGAGTTTTTAGCATAAAGAGCTGTTGAATTTTGTCAAAGACCTTCTCTGCATCTATTGAGATAATCATGTGGCTTTTGTCTTTGGTTCTGTTTATGTGGTGGATTACCTTTATTTGCATATGTTGAACCAGACTTGCATCCCCAGGATGAAGCCTACTTGATAGTGATGGATAAGTTTTTGATGTGCTGTTGGATTTGGTATGCCAGTATTTTATTGAAGATTTTTGCATCAATGTTCATCATGGATGTTGGCCTGTAGTTTTCTTTTTTAGTTGGGACACAGTTCTTAACATGTTCAATTGTCAAAACCTTAGGAAGCATAACTGTGCAATTACAGACAGAAACAGAAATATTTGAAGTAACATAAATGTACTTGATAAAGATTTTATTATAAAGGCTAATCTTCGAGCTATTTCAAATATTGAGACTTAAAATGCCCTGCATAATATGCAAGATCTGATATGTGTTATCTCTGTATCCTGCTTAAGAATACTACATAGGATGCCATAAGCACCACGAGGGCATTATCTATTATTATCAGCAGTGGCAGCAAAAAGAAATGTCCTGGCTGACACTGACTTCTGTAGTTTAGTATAGGACCTTATTTTTTAATAGAGTCATGTAACAGCAGAAGACACAGGACAAGGACAGTGACCATAAAAGACCCCGCCTTAAACAAGTAAGTATATCTTCCTATGAGTTTCACCCAAGTCCCAGGAACAAAGTCTTGGTAGGTTGTTATTCCCTGCTGTGAAGTCTACTTGCCAGTTTTAGTATGTTTAACTCATAAGCTTATTAAGTCAACAGAAAAATCAATTGAAAAAAAACAAAACAAAACAAAAACAGTGGCTCACGCCTGTAATCTCAGCATTTTGGGAGGCTGAGAAGGGAAGATCAAGAGATCAGGAGTTCAAGACCAGCCTGGCCAACATAGTGAAACCCCATCTCTACTAAAAATACAAAAAATTAGCTGGGCGTGGTGATGGGCATCTGTATTCCCAGCTACTCCAGAGACTAAGACAGGAGAAGCACTTGAAGCTGGGAGGTGGGGGTTGCAGTGAGCAGAGATCACACCACTGCACTCCAACCTGGGCAACAGTGCAAGAGTCTGTCTCAAAAAAAAAGAAAAATCATAGGTGTATTGAGAATCACTGACCTGCTTCTCCAAAGAGCCTCTGTCTTCAAGTCTCTTTTTGCACCAGGAAGTTGCCATTGCCCTTGGATATTTTTCTGTTTTGAGTTTACAACCCCAGATGGTGAGTTGACAGAGAATTGGAACCTAGAAAATTGCAGTTTTCTTTTATGTATTTGTTTGTTTATCTCCTCTATTAGAATGCAAGCTTTCTGAGGTCAGAGCCAATATCTGTCTTGCTCTCTATTGCACCTCCAGTGTCTAGAACAGTGCCTGACATGTTTGCTGAATGATTACATGCTGAATTACTGAGTTTACTAATGTTCTGGGTTCAAAGAACCTATTTGGGTAATGTGAAGAATCACTTCCCAAAATGGATGAATATCATCTTTATTTATTTACCATCTGGGTTTCCAAAGTTGATGGTAGACATCATCTTACACAGTGTTACTTGAATACGGACCCTTTCCGTTTGGATACAGCACACCTCACAAATACTCAGGTGGCATGTCATCAATTCAATGGTTCTTAATCTATTCTGGCATGGACTTTATGTATTTTACAAGAAAGTTTTATTTTATTTTAAGAGAACTCTACTCAAAATTATTTTGACCTCAAGTTTAGTAAAGGTTTAGATTAGTTAATATCTAGTATGCACCCAAAACTTTGTAATGAAAGGCATATGCATTTATATTTATGTTTATATATGTAAACACATATACTGTACTAATATAGATGTTTGCGTACATATATATGTATATGCATATTTAAAACTATTCTGTCCTTCTACCTACATTCTCCCAAGAAATATTGTTTTTAAAGTGATTAATTAATTTATATCTGGAGTGAGACACATACATAACATTTGAAAAACTATCAAAAATTCAAAGCATGGCACAGCCTTTTTAAAACACACTAGCGATAAAGTTTTATATAACACAGCAATTGGCATCATTTTTATTTCTTTGTAGCTATTAATGTTAATTACTGGTGTATCAGTTTTACACTCCTGGTAAAGACATACCTGAGACTGGAAAGGAAAAGAGGTTTAATTGGACTTACAGTTCCACGTGACTGGGGAAGCCTCAGAATCATGGCAGGAGGTGAAAGGCACTTCTTACATGGTAGTTGCAAGAGAAAATGAAGAAGAAGCAAAAGTGGAAACCCCTGATAAACCCATCAGATCTCATAAGACTTACTATAATCAGAATAGCACAGGGAAGACTGGTGCTCATAATTCAGTTACCTCCCCCTGGGTACCTCCAACAACATGTGGGAATTCTAGGAGATAAAATTCAAGTTGAGATTTGGGTGGGAACATAGCCAAACCATATCATTCCACCCCTGGCCCCTCTAAATCTCATGTTCTCACATTTCAAAACCAATCATGCCTTCTCAACAGTCCCCCAGAGTCTTAACTCATTTCAGCATTAACCCAAAAGTCCACAGTCCGAAGTCCTCATCTGAGACAAGGCAAGTCCTTTCTGCCTATGAGCCTGTAAAATCAAAAGAAAGCTAGTTACTTTCTAGATATAATGGGGGTATAGGTAATGGGTAAATGCAGCTTTTCCAAATGAGAGAAATTGGCCACAACAAAGGGGATACAGGGCCTATGCAAGTCTGAAATCCAGCAGGGCAGTGAAATCTTAAAGCTCCAAAATGATCTCCTTTGACTCCAGGTGTCACATCCAAGTCACATGGATGCAAGAGGTAGGCTCGCATGGTCTTGGACAGAGTTCCCAGTACAGACTATGTGTGGGGGCTCTGATCCCACATTTCCCTTCCACACTACCCTAGCAACGGTTCTTTATGAGGGCTCCACCCCTGCAGCAAACTTTTGCCTGGGCATCCAGGTGTTTCCATACATCTTCTGAAATCTAGGCAGAGGTTCCCAAACCTAAATTCTTGACTTTTCCAGCAGGCTCAACAACACGTGAAAGCTGCCAAGGCTTGGGGCTTCTACCTCTGAAGCCACAGCCTGAGCTGTACATTGGCACCTTTTAGCCACAGCTGAAGCAACTGGGACACAAGGCACCAAGTCCCTAGGCTGCACACAGCACAGGGACCCTGGGCCCAGCCCACAAAACCACTTTTTTCTCCAGGGTCTCCTGGCCTGTGATGGGAGGGGCTGCTGTGAAGGTCTCAGACATGCCCTGGAGACATTTTCCCCATGGTCTTGGGAATTAGCATTAGGCTCCTTGCTACTTATGCAAATTTCTGCAGCTGGCTTAAATTTCTCCTCCAAAAATGAGTTTTTCTTTTCTACTGCATAGTCAGGCTGCAAATTTTCTGAACTTTTATGTTCTATGTCCCTTTTAAAATGGATGCTTTTTAACAGCACCCAAGTCACCTCTTGAATGCTTTACTGCTTAGCAATTTCTTCTTCCACCAGATACCTTAAGTCACCTCTCTCAAGTTCAAAATTTCACAAATCTCTAAGGCAGGGGTAAAATGTCATCGGTCTCTGCTAAAACATAACAAGAGTCACCTTTGCTCCAGTTCCCAACAAGTTCCTCAGCTCCATCTGAGATCACCTCAGCCTGGACCTTATTGTTCGCATCACCATCAGCATTTTTGTCAAAGCCATTCAACAAGTCTCTAGGAGGTTCCAAACCTTCTCACATTTTCCTGTTTTCTTCCGAGTCCTCCAAACTGTTCCAGCCTCTTCCTGATACCCAGTTCCAAAATCACTTCCACATTCTCTGGTATCGTTTTCAGCAACACCCCACTCTGCTGGTACCCATTTACTGTATTGGTCTGTTTTCAATCTGCTGATAAAGACATACCCAAGACTGAGAAGAAAAAGAGGTTTAATTGGACTTACAGTTCCACATGGCTGGGGAGGCCTCAGAATCATGGTGGGAGGTGAAAGGCACTTCTGACATGGTGGAAGCAAGAGAAAATAAGGAAGAAGTAAAAGCAGAAACCCCTGATAAACTCATCACTTCTCATGAGACTTATTCACTGTAACGAGAATAATAGCATGAGAAAGATTAGCCCCAATGATTTAATTACCTCCCCCTGGGTCCCTCCCACAACACGTGGGAATTCTGGGAGATACAATTCAAGTTAAGATTTGGATGGGGACACAGCCAAACATACCAACTGGTAATATTTTTAGTACTTTATAGTTTGAAAAGTACTTTCACAATGTCATTGACCTGTTGGTCTTCACTGTAACTTCGTATCTAATATATTGTTTCTGTTCCAAATAAAACCACGTCTATGGCATTATTTCTGTTCCTCATATAAAAAAATAAGGATTGGGTATTTTGATTTTTTTTCCATGAATTATTTGTCATTCTTGCATATTTAAATGTCAGAGGTGTCCTAATTACCTGTAAAGCCCTTTAAAAAGTTTTTATTATTTATTCATTTTAATTTTTAATTTATTTTAGATTCAGGGGGTACATGTGCATATTTGTTACATGGGTATATTGCACACTGGTAAGGATTGGGCTTCTTATGTACCCATTACCCAAATAGCAAACATTGTATCTGAAGGATAATTCTTTAATCTTCACCTTCCTCCCACTCTACTTCCTTCTGGAGTCCCTAGCGTCTATAATTTCCATCTTTATGTCTGTATTTACCCATTGCTTAGCTCCTACTTATGAGTGAGAACATTGATATTTGATTTTTTGTTTCTGAGTTAGTCCCCTTAGGCTAATGGCCTTCAGTTCCATCCATATCGCTGCAAAGGACATAATTCCATTATATTTTATGGCTATGTAGTATTTCATGGTGTGTATATATCATCTTTTCTTTATCAAGTCAACTACTGATGTGCATTTAGGTTGGAATTATGACTTTGCTATTGTAAGTAGTGCTATGATTAACATATGAGTGTAGGTGCCTTTTTATGTAATGTTTTTTTTCCTTTGGTTAGACACCCAATAGTGAAATTGCTGTGTCAAATGCTAGTTTTATTTTTAGTTCTTTGAAAAATCTCCACACTGTTTTTCACAGAGGTTGAACTAATTTACATTCCCACCAACAGTTTACAAGCATTCCCTTTTCTCCACATTCACACCAACATCTGTTGTTTTTTTTTGCCTTTTTACTAATAGCTATTCTGAATAGTGTGAGATGATATCTCATTGTGGTTTTAATTTGCATTTTTTGATAATTAGTGATGTCGAACATTCATTCATATGTTTGTTGGCTGCTTGTATTTCTTCTTTTGAGAAATATCTCTTCTTGTCCTTTGCCCAGTTTTTAATGAGGTTGTTTGTATTTTTCTTGTTGAGCTGTTTGAGTTCCTTGTACATTCTAGATATTAGTCCTTTTTCAGGGGCATAATTTACAAATATTCTCTCCTATTCAGTAGGTTTTCTGTTTACTTTGTTGATTTTTTTCTGTGCAGAAGCTTTTAAGACCCATTTATCTATTTTTGTTTTTGTTGCATTCACTTTTGGAATCTTCATCATAAACTATTTTCCTAGCCCAATGTCCAGAAGATATTTTCCTGGATTTTCTTCTCAGATGTGTATAGTTTCAAGTCTTATGTTTAAATTTTTAATCCACTTTGAGCTGATTTCTGTATATGATGAGAGCGACAGGGGTCCAGTTGTATTCTTCTGCATGTGGCTAGTTTTCCCAGCACCATTTATTGAACAGGGAGTCATTTCCCTCGTTGTTTACTTTTGTTGGCTTTGTTGAAGATCAGTTAGTTGTAGGCATGTGGCTTTGCTTCTGGGTCCTCTATTCTGTTCCATTCATCTACGTGTCTATTTTTGTACCAGTATCACTCTATTATAGTTACTCTAGCTTATGGTATAATTTGAAATGAGGCAATGTGATGTCTCTGGGTTTGTTCTTTTTGCTTAAGACTGCTTTGGCTGTTTGGGCTCTTTTTTTGGTTCATCTGAACTTCAGGATTGTTTCTTCTAATTCTGTGAAAAATGACGCTGGTAATTTGATAGGGATTGCATTCAATCTGTAGATTGCTTTGAAAGCTCCTTTTTTAAAATAATTATTTGTTCATGTTACCAGACCCTCCATGTGTCAGGAGAGATTTTAACCTTCCTGGAGGTTACTGTCATTTGGAGGCAAATGCCAGGTGGACTAAACAGGGTTAAATATTACTGACTGCTTAGACTATAGAAGAATGAAGAACTCCTATGACTCAGTTTTCTTTTTCATTTGTAACAAGTTTTTAATCATTTCACCCCTCTAGAATTCACATCTGTTCATGACATAATGCTGTGGGTCAGCCTGGGCTCTGTCAAAATGAAGTCCATATTACCAAATCCCAAATTACTGTATGTTTTACTAACCAGTTTTATAGACTAGACATTTCACTCAGGCAGGAAGGAATTCCCACTGCACTTGAGGGGTAGCAGAGCCTTGAGAACAGGCTACTGGTTCTGTTTGGCTCTGTCCAGGCATACTGAAGACAAAAGGGCAGAATAAATTCGGTGAAAGATGAAATTATGAAACAAGCCCAGCTTCTCAGCTTCTTGATTTTAATTCACTCTTATCTGTGAATATTATAGTCTTTTACTAGGTTGTAGCAAAGAGTTCAAACCTAAAAATAAATCTTAAAGACAAAAAAAAAAAAAAAAAAAAGTCCTAACTGCAAAAGAGAGGGAGAATATGCTTCCAGCTACTAAACAAAAGAGAGGAAGTCCCAGTTCTGTTTTTTTTAAATACCTTTTATCCATAAACTTCTGCAGAATTAATATAAATGTTCTAGTAAATTTAATGTATCTTTTTCTCTGGCTTTACCTGCAAAAATCACACCAAAATATGCATTTTTTAAGCTAACCCTGTCAACTTAGTCACCATTCCAGGTAAAATTGTACATCAATAAGTGACGCTGAAGGAAATTAAAAGGAGATGCAAGACTAACAATATTATATCAAAATTCAAGGCCATTTAAACACATGTTTATTCATGCATTAAAAAAAAAATACCAGTAGCATTTAGGTGTGTTTAAGTTTGTGCTTAATAATGGTCTCAGAATTAGGACCGAAGATCTTTTCCTGCTATAATTTTGTTTGCTCATTCATCTATTTCTTGATACATCCAGTCAGTAGTTACTGCAAGTCTAGTACATACCAGGTATTATTCTAGGCACAGAGGATACAGCAGAGAATATGAGAGAGAAATTCTCCTACCTTCTTACTAAGACAGACATTTCATAAGTAAACAAACATGTGACACCATTTCAGGTAGAAAAAAGTGCTAAGAAGAAACATAAAGCAAGAGTAAGAGTATAGAAAGTGAGTAAAGCAGAATGCTCTTCTAGGTCTGGTCAAGAAAGTTGTCTGAGAAGGTAGCATTTGAACAAAGGGCACAGACTTAGTCTATTTGCTGGAAAACTCTACAGAATGTCATGAATAGGTCAGCGAATGGACACAATGCACTGATATTGACACCCAGTCCCCCAGGCTATTTTTCTTAGTCACCATCACCAGGACCTCTCTAGGTACTTTCCCTGGAAAAAAGGCTTCATGATGAGAGAAGAAAATTTAAAGTGCAAAAACTCAAAACAGGCAGCAAATAGGATGCAGTTGTTGAGTCTGACCTGGGTACTCGCACTCCACGGATTGTCCTCTAGGTCAGCTGCCCAGGGACTTAATGTGTCAGAGCACTTGGGATGTGAGCTACAAAAAAAAAGGCTTTACCATCCATGTCTCCAAAATTTATCATTCACATCCAAGACTAGTAAGAGAAAACAACACTTGTGTGTTGCAAGGACATTTTATTTGACTTTATCGTGGTATGTGTAATAATAATCTCACACCTTCAGAAGCATCAAAGAATATCATCAGAGTGACATGGTTTGGAAATACATTTGATCTCTCAGTTACCTTCTTTCCCTCTTCTTCTGTTAACAGAACTCCTTCCTCCTGTGGGAACCCATTACTTGGGGGTCAGGTAGAGCTAAACCCACTTCCTGTCACCGCAGTGATTTTTTTTTACCCAATCAGAGTATGCATCCCTCAAACAAAGCAATCATTGAGGTATGGGAAGGTAATACAAACCAGAGTCATTACAATTCTCAGTAGAATGTTTCTGTTGGAGCTATTAGAAAAATCTTTTTTATCTGAGACTGAAAAAGCTGAAAAGATGCGAGTGTGCAGCTGTCAATCACCATTCATGATCACCACTGAAAAGAAAGTGTTGACATTGGAAGAAAGAGACAGAATCCCTATGATAACATTTGTGAATCCCTAGATCCAGCTAGATATGAAGACATATGTACCCACAGATGTACCAGGTTCATGAATCAATACATCTTTCATTTTGCTTAAATAAGTTTGAGTTGGACTACTGTCATGAGCAATTTAAGAAGACTCATATAATGAGAACCATGGGTCCACAGAGAAACTATAAGCAATGACAAGAAATATATCAGGGGTATCAGGTACTGGCAAAAGTCAACAAAGTGTGCCATGCTAGAGAGCAGAGGAAAGGCTATAAGGAAGAAGAGAGTGATGATTGTCCACTGTCACATGTAAGGTGCCCAGGGAAGTCTTGCAATGGAAGAAAAGAAATGGTGGTGAGTGGTTTTCCAGGTGTTCTGACAAGGGTCCTTCCCAAAAAGTTGCTGTTATAATCCCTATTAGATTGTATCTAGGCAGATTAATGTAACCTAGGCAACTAGATTTTATTATTGCATAAAAACACTTTATTTGATAGTGTTTTATTTATTTACATTTTATTTAACACTTTATTTAACGTTTATATTAACACTTTATTTAAAATTTTTGGAGCAGATGAGAAACAAGTCCTGAGATGTGACTTTAATTCAGCACACATTTAACAAGTGCCAATTTTGTGCTAGGTCTACATGAGGTAGGTATTGAAAACAGAAGGATAAGATTATTGGCTTCAATATCATACCTCTTTTAACAAACTTATAAAGGTAAAATTTGAGTACTGAGAGGTTTCTTTTCAGGGAATCACACAACAAAAACAAAACGCTTCCTGACGCATGAATATAAAAGCAGTGAGGTAAGCGATTGTTTGACCTACTTCTATTCTGTAAATGTATGTTGGGGGGGAGAGAATTAAGTATTTTTTATAGCAGTTTTAGATTCACAGCAAAATTGAAAGGACTATTTCCCCTGCCCCCACACATGCATAGCCTCCACCACTATCAACATCCCCCACTAGAGCAGTACATTTGTACAACTGATGAACCTACACTGATGCATTATTATCACTCAAAGTCCATAATTTACATTCAAATTCAGGTTTGGTGTTGTACATTCTGAGTTTAGACAGACGTATAATGCCATGTATCCATCACTACTGTATCATACAGGGTAGTTTCACTGTCCTAAAAATCTTCCGTGTAAATGTGTGTTGTGGAGTATTTTTAGCACAAGCTAGAGGCACCAGCTGTTCATCCCCCTTACTCTGGATGCTGCCCTGCATCAATTCCCATCCACTGATGGCAGGTGCAAGGCAAGTGGCTCCCCACTATGGTGGGTGCAAGGCAGAGCAGTCCTGAGGCTCTTTCCTTGATAAAGAGATGATTGCCCTCTTTCTAAAATGGCCTATATTGAAAGACTTGCTAAACAGAATAACATTAGCAATAATAAATGTGTTTTACATGAGGTAACATGAATATTTCAATAGCATAAATCAAGGAGGCAGCCTTTAGGCATGCCCCCCCTACGCCACCGCCACCCTCTGAATCTTTTCCTTCCCCTTGCCTCCAGGTTTGTTAGAGCTACTGCCCTTCATTAAGTATGTGGGAATTTGAGGTAGAAAGCATATGTCTTAGTCCATTTTGCATTGCTATAGCAAACACCACAGGCTGGGTAAAATAAATTTATTTCTCACCATTTAGAGGCTAAGAAGTCTGATATGAAGGTGATGCCATGCGGCAGCAGGGTACATGCCACATGGTGGAAGGTGGAAGGGAAAGACAGCATGAGACAGCAAGAGTGGAACTTGTAGCCTCAGGTCCTTTCATAATTGGCATTAATCCATTCATGAAGATAGAGTCCTTGTGACTTAAGCTCCTCCATTAAGCCCCACCTCCCAACACTGTTGCATTTGGGATTACATTTCTAACACATGAACTTCAAGAGAAATATTCAAACCATAGCAGTGTACCTGCCAAGATTTATACAACAAAGGGCAAAAGAAAAGTTAAAAAAAAAAAATGGGAAAGATGTAGCCATTCCTTTGGGAATAATAAGGTGACTATTCTGAAGGAATTACCTGGTGTTCAGAGGTTAACTCCATGAGATGAGCTATCATATACAAAGGGAAACAGAATGACTACAAAAGAGGTGTGAATAAGTCATACGCATCTGGGCTTGACTTGTGTGACTATTTTACTCTCTCTTCCTTCCTCTCAGTCTTGCATCTTCCAACGTATTGCAACACTCAATAGAAATCATCTTGCGACTCCTGTTGCAACCAGGAACATGGCACCTGGGGCGGCTCCCAGCATGCGACCTGACACCCCTGAAACAGGAGGAGGGCTACCTCTTCTCTAAACTCTGCAAAATATAAACAAGGAAAAGGTCTAAATGTCATTGAGTCCTCTTGCAAAAGGACAAAGAGCAGAGCTTCTAAGAATTTCCTACGGGGCACACACGCACGTAGTTAATTTAAACACATTCAAATTAACAGACTGTGTTGACTGAAGGGTGAATTTCTCTCTGTTTTGGATAAAAACTAATTTAAATGTGGTGGTACCAGACAGCGAGCACATTCCTACAATGAAGTAAACAAATGTTATTGCCTTCACTTAGAGAGTCTTGCCCAATTAGGTTGATTATAATGATGACAGAGATGTATCCTGAATGCACAAGAAAGTAGTAATGCACAGATTTGTTATGTAATATTTATAGACTCTGTGGTAAAACTTCAGATGAATTAAAATATACAGTCTTGTATTTCCATGGATGAAGGGAATGCGATCCACATGTTTGCTAAAAGTAAAAGGCAGAGCCAACAAATTCCCTGACATTTACATTGATAAGACCTTCTTGGAGAAATTGTAAACTCCTGCTGTAAACTGCTACTTTAAACAACAGAGAAGCAGCTTGTCTCTGTCACCTGTAAGTTTAACCCCAAATTACAATTTGGTCTTTGCTTGACTTTAGAAACTGTCTCTATCATTTTCTCTTAAGTGAATTGGTTCAGGAAAGCATATACCTTATGAAAATAACGTGTTAGATTATATTTAGTTTGAGTATTTCATTAGTATACCCTAAGTGTTATTAGTAAGCTGATTTACTTAGATATTGCCATGATGAAACGACTTTACCCTGTTTCTGTGACTTTGTGTCAAGGTCATTAACAAAGGAAGAACAATCTTTAAAACAGCTATTTATTTTAACAATAGAATCTATATCATGACTTGATGAGCAAGTACAACATAATAGAAGAGCAATTAATGTGCACAGTAAAATTTTGGATGAAGAATTTAACCTCCCTGGGCCGAGTTTCCTCATGTAAAATGATAGAGTTGTTCCATGTGATCTCATAGGGCTTTTCTGTCCTAAACCATCTGAGATCTTTGATTACTAACACATTTATATTTTGTGTGGTAGCCAGGTTAGAAGGACCCAACCTAGGAAGGCCAATCTGTGATAAACACTTGGTTCAGTATGAGTGTCATTTGTAGTTATTTGAAAACAAAAATAAGTCATCAAGAACAGGGTTACAGTTGAGACTGAAGGAGGTATAAATTAAACAAAATAAAGGTGTATATATGTATATATAATATATATGAAAGGAGGACTAAATTAAACAAAATAAAGATATACATATATTCATACATATGAAATGACATGCTTGCGTTTAAAATAAATATTTATTGCAATTTCTTTTGTATAATATGTCTTAGGAAAGACGGTTAATTGCCTGAGGAATTCCTACTGAGGAAAATACCTCAGTAGGTTAGGTATAAAAACTGAAACTGCTTGTGGAACAGAAGAGTCAAGGGGGCCTCCATTCCAAACCCATGTCTGTCCCTCTACGCGATCTAAAAGTGCAAGAAAGTAACCAGCACTAAGCACCACTTTAATAGCATTTGGCTCAGCATCAAGCTCTCCTTTTTGATGGCTTAACTCATTGATTTGTTTTCTTACATTCATGCATTTCTAACCTGGGGCTGCATCACTGACAGACTGTATGGTAACCATACAATGATCTTGGTGTCGATACAGTTTGCTCTATCATTTATTTATTCATTCAATCACCATCTAAAAATTGCCCAGACACAGGGAATATAATGACGATTATATATAAACTGTGTACTAGTAATGTTCAAAATCTAGTACACTGGTTCTCAAATTTTAAATGCACACAAATTACTGGAGAACTTGATAAAACATACATTTCTGGAGACCTTTCCTAAAGATTTTGATTAAGCAGGGAGGGTAGGAGCCAAGAAAAAAAATATGTTTTTATCAGACTTTTCAGGTGACTCTCCTTCAAGTGATATGAAATTATCATTTTGAGAAATTCTGACCTAGTATGTGTTCTCCCTTCTCCCTTACTGAGGTCCACAGCTTCCCTGGTTTCCAGTCCTTTCCAAGGTGTACCTCCCATGCTATCTGCATTTATTCTGCATAGGATCTTGCCAGTTCTGCCATTTGACTTGTGTGTACATCCCTTAAGCTGCCATAGACTGACCCTGAGCATTACCATAAAAAGACAAAAAGGGTAAATACCATGTGGGTTTGGTTATGCACAGAGATGAAATGGATTAAAGAACTTTTTTTGAGATACATGCAACTAAACTTGTGACTCATCACAGCAAACAGTGAAGATTGGGTAGCAATCTGATGATTTGATCAGTGTCAGCAGTTTACCTGTGTGAAATAAATCCTAATGTGTTTCAGACACATTTTAGACTTGAACAGACCTTTACAAAATTACAAGCACCTCTCATTGCTATCATTTTCTGTAGTCACTTTGCCTATAAAGATACAACTAGTGTTTGACTAGGAACTACTAGTCTATGATGATATGTATCATATAGATAACAGAGAGATAATATTAACTCTATTATTTAATGAAGCTATTATACCAAGATGTTTCATTAAACAAAAAGAAATTTTAAAAAGATATTTAAT
The DNA here is from genome assembly GCA_963573385.1 of Cacajao melanocephalus. Taxonomy (NCBI): domain Eukaryota; kingdom Metazoa; phylum Chordata; class Mammalia; order Primates; family Pitheciidae; genus Cacajao; species Cacajao melanocephalus. Next base: position 13,569 of record CAUYLG010068055.1, read on the forward strand.
TAGCAAAGCTAGGGCAAAGATGAGATGATCAGGATATTCAGATTGATGCCATGTTTTCAATTAAATAATCAAACTATTTAATCAATATATCCACGAGTCTGTATTGAGCACTTTTGCAGAGGATTTACATGTGTATGTATCTAAATAAACTATCACACGGATAGGAAAGCACAGCTGGAAAATAAATCAGAAAAAATTCTGATCTTTGGGTATTTTGTTTGATTCATTTCTTTCTACAATTGTAAAATGCACATGGGAGTAAAATTTATGATCCCCATGCAATAGAAAAGCATAATCTTAAGTTAGGGAAGTGATGGGACCAACTGCTGATTTCTAAAATGTGGTGGTGAGAATGTGTATTTAAAGAGGACCCTATCAGGCCTTTATTCTATAAAATAGCTAGACAAATAAATCTAAGGCATCTGAGGGTAATGGCATCTTGAGAGATAATGGATATTCAGTCTGGAAGATAGGAAGGAGATAAAATCTTGGTTAGAGTATGCTAAAAAAAAAATTAGACGGGCTGTTAAACTGCTGGATAGACTAGTCCCTATAAATTTTCAAAAGAGTGCCCTGGGTTTTATCCTGGCGGCTATTATGAATGAGATACACACTGCTAAAACGCTCCACAGTCCTTCAGAAATTTTAAGACAGGTTCATGCAGCACACACCTCATCCCTGGGGCCAATCACCAGTAGTTCTTGGCAGAACAAAATTTTTAATAATCTTAGAGCGAACCCATGAAAGAAAAGAAAAAATATTCAATTTTAATTCAATAATGAGGTCGATTCCTAATCTTGTCTACTATCATATATTTTCCAAATGTTGTAAGAAAAATTAGTTGTCACCCCTATTAGCATTTTTGTTTGTTTGTAATTGTTTTGAGAAGCCAAGAACTGCACCCATATGTGATGGCAAACCTAAGCAAGAAATGTATGTGTTCTGACTGCTCCACCAACTGGCCATTTCCTCATCTCTCTTCCTCTCATCAGGTCTCCCTATTCTCTGAGACCCAATAATATTAAAATTATATTAATCAATAACCCTACAGTAACCTGTAAGTTGTCAAGTTAAAGGAAGATGCATGCCTCTCACTTTAAATCAAAAGCTAAAAATGGTTAAGCTTAGTGAGGAAGACATGGGCAAATCTAGGCCTCTTGTATCAAATAGCCAAGTTGTGAATGCAAAGGAAAAATTACTGAAGGAAATTAAAATTGCTACTATTTGAGCACACAAATGATGAGAAAGCCTGGATAAATGATCAAACCAACCACAACCTTCTCTTAAGCTAAAGCCTAATTCAGAGCAAGGGTCTAATTATCTGCCACTCCATGAAGGCTGAGAGAGGTGACGACGCTGAAGAAGAAAAGTTGGAAACTCGCAGAGGTTGAGTTCGTGAGGTCTCTTGACACAGGAGTTATAGAAATGTGCTATCTCCATACCATAAAAATGCAACGTGAGGCAGCAAGTGCTGATATAGAAGCTGTAACAAGTTATCTAGAAAATCCAGCTAAGACATTCACGAAAGTGGCTACACCAAACAGCTTTTCAATGTAGACACAATAGCCTTATATTGGACAAAGATGCCAACTAGGACTTTCATATCTTGAGAAAACAAAACTTCAAAGAACAGGCTGTTGTCAAAGCTTCAAAGAACAGGCTGACTTTCCTGTTAGGGGTTAATGTACTTGATGACTATTAAGTTGAAGCCAATGCTCATTTACCACTTCAAAAATTCCAGGGCTATTAAAAATTATGTTAAATCTACTCTACTGTGTTCTATAAATTCAACAACAAAGCCTGGATGCACATTTGTTTACAACATGGTGTACTGAATATTTTAAGCCCATAGTTGTGACCTACTGATCAGAAAAAAGATTTCTTTTAAAACATTACTACTCATTGAGAATGCACCTGGTCACCAAAGAGCTCTGATAGAAATGTACAAGGAGATTAATATTTATTATACATTTATTATACAGCCCATGGGCTATATTATACATTTATTATACAGCCCACAGCTCAAGGAATAATTTTAACTTTCAAGCCATTAGCTAACGAATACACTTCATAAGGCTAAAGCTGCCACAGATACTGATTCCTGTGATGGATTTGGCCCAAGTAAATTGTAAACCTTCTGGAAAGGGTTCACCATTCTAGATGCCAATATGGACATACATGATTCATGAGAGGAGGTCAAAATATTAACATTAATAAGACTTGGGAGAAGTTGATTCCAGCCCTCATGGATCACTTTGAGGGGTTCAACATTTCAGTGGAGGAAGTCACTGGCAATATGGTAAAATAGCAAGAGAAGTAGAATAAGACATGGAGCCTGAAGATGCAACTGTATTGCTGCAATCTTCTGATGAAACTTTAATCAATGGGAATTCACTTTTCATGATAAGCAAAGTGGTTTCTTGAGATGGAATCTACTTCAGGTGAAGATTCTGTGAACATTGTTGAAATGACAGCAAAGGATTTAGAATATTATATAAACTTAATTGACAAAGCAGTGGCAGGGTTTGAGAGGATTGACTCTAGTTTTGAAAAATGTTTTACTGTGGATACAATGCTAACAAATAGCATCATATGCTACAGAAAAATCTTTGGCAAAAGAAAAAGTCAATAGATGCAGCAAACTTTACTGTTGTCTTATTTTAAGAAAAGGCTACAGTCATGCTAACGTTCCGTAAACACCATTTTGATTGGTCAGTAGTCATCAATATTGAGACAGGACCCTCCACCAGCCAAAATATTATGACTTGCTGAAGGCCCATGTTTTAGCAATAAAATATTTTTAAATTAAGGTATATATATTTTTAGACACAATGCTATTGCAAACTTAATAGACTCTTGTATAGTATAAACATAACTTTTAAATGCATTGGGAAACTGCAAACATTATGTTTTTTTTAGAGACTCACTCTATTGCAATATTTCCTTTATTGCAGTGACCTGGAACCTAACCTGCAATATCTCCAAGTTATGCCTGTATTTCTTAATCTCTTAATTATGGACTGGCCATGTGAATTGCTTTGTCTCAAAAGAATATGGTTGAAATGACATTGTCACGACCTTATGCCTGACGATATCCCGTAGCCTTTCCTTCTTCTTATTGGTTCCTGACTGCTGTTAGATTAAGCTGTAGTCAGTGCTTAAGAAATGAGAGACAAAATCAAGGAACTCTCAACTTCCCCAGCCAATGTCTTCCTAAACAGACCTACAGGAAGCTCACCTGTAGAGATGTGAGACAGCCCAGTCAAGATTAACAGAGACTCTAGCTGATTTGTAGCTCATCACAACACATGAACAACCCTAGTGTATTAGTACATTCTCATGCTGCCATGAAGAAATACTTAAGACTGGGAATTTATAAAGGAAAGAGATTTAATTGACTCACAGTTCTGCATGGCTGGAAAGGCCTCAGGAAACTTACAAGCATGGCAGAAGGGGAATCAAACATGTTCTTCACATGGCAGCAGGAAGGAGAAATGCAGAGTGAAAGGTAGAAAAGCCCATCATAAAACCACCAGAGCTGAGGAGAACTCACTCATTATCATGTGACCAGCAGAGGCAAACCACACCAATGACCTAATCACCTCCCATGAGTTCCCCCTCCCCTCTCCCCCAACAGGTGGGGATTATAATTAAGATTACAATTCAAGATGAGATTTGTGTGGGAACATAGAGCCAGACCACATCACTCTGCCCCTGGTTGCTCCCAGATCTCATCTTTCTCACATTTGAGAGAACAATTATGCCTTTCCAACAGTTCCACAAAGTCTTAACTCATTTCAGCATTAAACCAGAAGTCCAAGTCCATAGTCTCATCTAAGATGAGACAAGTCCCTTCCACCTATCAGCCTGTAAAAATCAAAGGCAAGCTAGTTACTTCCAAGATATAATGGGAGTACAGGAATTGGATAAATATACCCACTTCAAGTGAAAGAAACTGGCCCAAACTAAGTGGCTACAGGCCCCATTCAAGTCTGAAATCCAATAGGGCAGTCATTAAACCTTAAAGTTCCAAAACTATCTCCTTTGACTCCATGTCTCACATCCAGGTCATGCTGATGCAAAGAGTGGACTCCCATGGCCTTGGGCAGCTCTGCCCCTATGGCTTTGCAGGAGATAGCCTCCCTCCCAGCTTCATTCACAGGCTGGCATTGCCTATGGCTTTTCCAAATGCATGATGCAAGCTATTGGTGGATCTACCATTCTGGGATCTGAGGGATGGTGGACTCCTTCTCACAGCTCCTCTAGGCAGTGTCGCAGTGGAGACTCTGTAGGGGGCCTCCAACTCCATACTTCCTTTCCACACTACCCTAGCAGATGTTTGGCATGAGGGCTCTGCCCCACAGCAGACTTCTGCCTGGACATCCAGGCATTTCCATACACCTTCTGAAATCTCGGTGAAGGTTTCCAAACCTCAATTGTTGTCCTCTCCGCACCTGCATGACCACATGGAAGCTGCCAAGGCTTGTATCTTTTGAAGCAATGGTCTGAGCTATACCTTGGCACCTCTTATCCATGACTAGAGTGGCTGGGACAGAGAGCACCAAGTCCCAAGGCTGCACACAGCAGGGAAGCCATGGGCCTGGCTCAGGAAACTATTTTTCCCTCCTAGGCCTCTGGGCTTGTAATGGGAGGGGCTGTCACAAACATATCTGACATGCCCTGGAGATGGTTTCCCCATTTTCTTGGCTATTAACATTTGGCTCCTTGTTACTTACGCGCACTTCTGAAGCAATTTCTCCCCAGAAAATAGGTTTTCCTTTTCTACTGCATCATAAGAAGACAAATTTTTCAAATTTTTATGCTCTGTCACCTCTTGAATGCTTTGCTGCTTAGAAATTTCTTCTGCCAGATACCCTAAATAATTTCTCTCAAGTTCAAAATTTCACACATCTCCAGGGTAGGGGCAAAAAGCTGCAAGCCTCTTTGCTAACACATAACAAGAGTTACCTTTACTCCAGTTCCCAACAAATTTCTAATCTAAATCTGAGACCACCTCAGCCTGGATTTCATTGTTCATATCACTATCAGAATTTTTGTCAAAGCCATTCAACAAGTCTTTAGAAAGTTATAAACTTTCACACATCTTTTTCTCTTCTTTTGAGTCCTCCAAACGCTTCCAGCCTCTGCCTGTTACCCAGTTCTAAACCTGTTTCCACATTTTCTGTATACTTATAGCAGCACCCAACTAATTTTCTGTGGTATCAATTTACTATATTAGTCCACTCTCATGCAGCAATAAAGAAATACCTGAGACTGGGTAATTTATAAAGGAAAGAGGTTTAATTGACTCACAGTTCAGCATGTCTAGGGAGGCCCCAAGAAACTTACAGTCATGGTAGAAGGGTACGCAAACATGTTCTTCTTCACATGACAGCAGGAGAGAGAAGTGCAGAGCAAAGTGGGGAAAAGTCCCTTGTAAAACCATCAGATCTCATGAGAACTTATTCACTATCATGAGAACAGCATGGGGAACCACCCCCATTATCTAATCATCTCCCCTAAACACATAGGTATTACAACTCAGATTACAATTCAAGATGAGATTGGGTGGGGACACAGAGCCAGATCTTATCACCTAGTCTAGTCTAAAAGAATCACCCAGCTGACTCAAAAACTCATAAGCAGTGATAAACACAATAAAGTTTTAGGTATTTTGTTAGGCAATAGCTCATTGATATTGTTGCTTATATTAAAAAAATCAGGAAGTCAATGGAAGGAAATATAGTTATAATTTTCTCTTTTCAAGAGGCAAAAATTGCTATGCTGTGTTTTCAGACTACCTATTATATTTGATGAGGACTAGTGCTTATGTTCTGTTAGCTTTGGAAACGAGAAATAACATGACAAAGATGACAACAGCATTGAGAAATGACAAGCTAAAAATTCCAAAGAAATGTGGGTGGAGCTTATGCAGATGGGAGAAACTTTTGCATGCCTAGTGATATTTTGTAAAAGGATTTTCCAATCTGTACTATACATTTGGGCCATGCATCTCATTATGCTATACATTTCATTAGGCTATAGGCTTCATTAGACACTTGAATCAAAAATCTCATTACACACTCCAGACACACATCTCATTATGCTATGCATCTCATTAAGCTCCCAGCCAGGAACAGATATAAAATAGACAAATTTCAGCAAGGCTTTGATTCTAGCCCACATGTCATTCTCATCAACAACCGAGCAAGGGTGGACCAACAATTGGGTGATTTTTAAATGACACTTGACAAAGAGGAACCAGCTCAATCAGGCACTGTTAAATAACTGAGGAGAAAAAATAACTTGGTGTTACATTCCACTTTGCTGTCCACTCTAGGAATGTGTTTCTACTGTCAATCAGGAATCATCTATCAGTAAAAAGCCAGAGATGGGGTAGAAGAGGGCATGTGTCTGCAACACTGCAATCATCTGTCATGAGACAGGCACTCAACAAAATGTAACATCAATGTCACCTTGGGTTTGTCTTCAACGCAATTGTATCTGTTCTGTGTCCCTAGCTGTAATTCATTGTTTGGCATCTTCAAGGATAGTTTCCTTGATGACGTTCCTAGTTAAGTAGTACTTTGGTCACAAATGATAAAAACTCAACTCACGCTAATTTAAGACTAGCATGTACTGAGGAGCCCAGAGTGTATGGCAGATTTCAAGCTCGACTTTATGCAAAGGCTGAAACATGAGTAGGATAGATGTCTCCCTGTCTTTCAGTTCTCCTTTGCTTTGTGTTGGCTTTGTTCTTCTGCATGTCTTCCCCATGAGATAGTTTCAGGTGGCTGCAAGCTTCCATTATCCTCACAGATATCAGCTCCAATGAAAGGTAGTGTCTTCTAGGGAGAGATCATCAAATCTTAGGGGATGACTCTCACTGGTTAATTGTGGGTAAAATGATTGTTCAGCCACCAATCTCTTTGTGTCATAGGGATGGAGTAACATGAGTTTCTAGCTATGTGTTGTATGCCCTCCCTAAATGTAGTCATGGATTGGAACTGAAAGGAGGGCTGGACATACAGAGAATGCTCAGTAGACAAAAATACCACATCTATGATGCCTGCTCCATCCTAAGAATACTCAGGTCTGGTAAGGCTTGTGTAACACATGTGCAATCTGAGGACTTAGGGCTTCTGTCTTTGGTCACCAAGAAAATACTTGTCACTAATATTCAAATATGTGATGTATTTTAAGCAATTGGGGGAGCTAGATAAGTGCCATGGATGTTTCTGGGGCTCTTGTAGTGACACAAAATGTAAATATTGTTATTCTGTGGAAACTAGGCTAGACAATAAACCACCAACAGATAGTATAATTTCCATGTGCCAGCAAGTATTGTATTTTGAACGGCTAACATATTTCATCTTACCACTGGCTTATGCTTGAATGTCTTTAGAAGGGTTAAATTAAGGAACACAAAACACACACACAAAAAAATAACCGGTAAAGATAGTTGATTTAGTTTCACACTCAGGTGCAAATGTTAATCGAATGCCTTCTTAAGAGGAAGTTTGGGTAGCAAAAGTAAAGGAGAGTCCTCAAGAATGTCAGATATTTAATGGTAAAAGTAGAAAGGCAGGTAAGAAGAGATGGAATAAAATGGAAGAAAAGGAGCATGGAGAAGGTCTGACAGTACTGAAGGCAAATTCCTCAACTTTATGGTTTGCCTAGGGCTGTCCCCAGGTAGCACTCTGCAACTCTGAATAAATAAAAATTTTCTCTAATCCGAAAGGATAGTGGTTTTGTTAGTTAGGACTACAAAATGATGTCCAACCAGAACCACTTATTACATATTTTCACTGGACTTTTCTAGACAGTATTATTCTGAAAAGAGTGAGTATCAATACAGTCTTGACCTTCTGGGTCCTTGTGAAGCTCTTTGCCTGTGAAAACACTACAGTTTAAACATTCCCTCCACATTCCTTTGACATGAAGTGCTATATCACTGATTGCCCAGAGTAAACAAAGTAGTTTCCTTTTCTAGCTTAGTAAGTTTTTTTCATTTCTCTAAAAGATCATTTAGCAGGAAGATGTTAAGGCAGAAGAGAGATTGGAGTAACTGTTATGGGTCAAATTCTAACTTCATGTCATAATGGGCTCCCTCTGGTACCAAGTTTCACTGAAAAAAGAATAAACTACTTCTAATCTGCAGTTGATTTTTTTTTCACCCTAAGAACACCCTAGAATAGAGGAATTCAATACATTCATGGTCACAGAAGCAGCAAACTTCTCACACACTTAAAAAAACTCCCATCAAGTCTTATTTATTAATAAATAATAAGCACAAGGACTAATGAAGTACAAATGATGAAAATTTTTAAATGATCATTCTTTTCCTTTTGTTTGATATGATTTGTCCTTGAGCTTTTTTGGTTTTATTCTTTCGGTTAAATTGTTTGGGTTCTCATCACACCATTTCTGAATGCAAAGATCAGTTGGTTTAGTATTTAGCTTCCTAGCTCTTACTTGGCTCTTGGAAACATACCCTTATTCTCTGCTCCATTCTTCACCTACAAAAGAGAATTTTTATGTAGTTAAAAAAAACAGCATACACACTCCTTATAGATATTTTACTACAGATTCAGAATCAGAAGTAAGCTATTCTCCTTTCTTTGTCTTATAAGTGCAATTTTGAAAACACAGACTGAGTTGTAATTACAGGATTAAGGGTAAAAGTCAATTTGTTTGCCTGTGAGATTTTTTCCCCAAATTTTCCTGAATACAAGGACATGAAATCCTGAAAGTCTACACATGACATATCACCTCCTTACCTCCAACTTTCTGGACAATTGGATAGATGGGCTTTGCAATGGGTGTTCATGATTGTAACAAGACAGCCCACGACTCCATTTCCAAATAAAGCGTAGGAGATGATTATTTTGTCTTTCTCCTGCCATCTTCTTTATGCAGAAAAAAAGAGTAAAGGATAGAATTAATGATTATGCAGTCAGTAAATTTCAAGGAAAAAACAAGAGACAAAAGGATCTTATCTTATTGTCCATCTCATGCCTTTCAGGAGACCCTATTAGCTTGGAACACAGTCACCTGGTGGTATATATGGCACACACATACACACAAAAATATAATAGAAACTCTCTAGGTTTGGAGCCCTGGACCTATGCAATATCTTTGCTCTTTAAAATAGTCCCAGGATGGCACTTTCCTATCTCCATTTTGTAGTGAAGCTCTTGGATTTTATATTACAAAAACTATAAATAATATTTAGACAATCAAAGCTAAAAGGATTTCTTCACTTGGTTAAGGTGGTAGCATATGTAGGCTTAAAAAAAAGGCATTCTGACCTTTGGGTGAACAGTAGAACTTAAAATGCTATTGTTAGAATGTGGCATGGGGAAAGCATGATTTAAATGTAAATCTTTTATCTCTAAAGCCATAAAAGACTATGCCTTGGAGGTATGAGAAAATACAAGCTCTAATGTGGAGCATATAAAAAAAATTAAAACATTTAGCACAGCACCAAATCTGCCTTTCTGAACTGCATTTTTGCTCAAGAAATACTTAGAGTAGATGGCATTTTATTTATGTTTCAAATGAGCTGTTCTTTAACTGTTTAGTCTCTGGTTCCTTTGCCTGGTTCCAGAACTCAAGACATCAGTGCACCCTATGAATGCCATCTTTCCCCTCCTCTTAACCTCCAAGCTCTTGATGTGCCTTTCAGCCTGTCCCATGAATGTCCCCATGGGTGGACCTGCCCCCTGAAAACTCTCCAGTCTGTCTCTCACCTCTGGGAGCTGCAGAGATAGCCAGGAAGGACGGTGTCAGTGTTGAAGGTCATATCTCTATTTTCACATTCCTTGACTTGCCCTATACCTTTGAGAGAAAAGAAATAAAATCCTGCAATTATTTGGACCAAGGCATAGGTAGAACTGGGCTTATGACAGGTTTTGTATATGGGCTACAGATTGGACACAGTTGGAACTGAGGCTCTTGCCCAGATTTCACTCGCTATTTTCCATATGGCTTTGTTGGTGCTGATCATACCTTTTCCAGGACCAAATGTGCCCTCCCCTTTAGGAGTATCCTGCGGGTTCCTCATGTTTTCACCACCTGCTGACTTATCTATGCTTGGCACCAGTTTCCCAAGCTTTTCTCCCTGCTACCACGTGTGGACCAAGCAGAAGTCTTTTCTCCCTGCTCTTAAAAGAAACCAAGGTCTTATACAACTCCAAGTCTGGTATTTGTTTCTCTTGGGGTCAAGTCCTCTGGGAGCTCTTAAATTTAAAAATCCTGTCTTTTGCATTCCCTACATCAGCATATAATACCTACTATGTTTGTTCAGTAAATGAATGAATGTATGTCACATGTTTTGAAGTTTAGATGTATTTCTTTATCCCTTTATATAACCTGAAGTAAGCATAAACTTTCAAATTATTTCCTGTAACCTCTGCCTGGAATCCTCTTCTATGCTACACCTCCTTCTAATTACCATCACATTCCAGATAAGAAGTGGTTCCCTCTTTCAAACTCCTACCACACCAATGTGTTCCTCCTTAGCCCTAGTGCAGTTGATTAAATAATGATGTGTATAATTTAACATGTGTTCTCCCACCTATATGGTAAGCCTATGAGAACAAAAGATCATCTCTTATTCTTCACTGCGTTTATACCACAAAGACAATGCTTAATGCATAAAAGGTGTACTATTATTTTTATTAGATGAAAAAAGAAGAATAAATCATTGATTTTCAAGGTGCATATATGTTTGTTTTCTAGTGTGCCTAATATATCTTTAGTTACTCCTTCAAAATCTTTTGAAATTTTTTGCCATATCTCTGCCACTGGCTCTGAATGTCTCTCTGCTCAGTGCTCTTTGAGCCTCAACTTCTAACCCTTTATTGGTTGGGTTGCTATGTCCTGGCTTTCACACAAATAGATTCCAGGCAACCTCAATACATTCCAAACATGTATTCTTGTTCACTCATAAAACTTTCTCCTGAATTCTATCTTCGTGAAAATGAAACAAAGCTCAGAAGTTTTTTTTTTTTTTGTTATTCTTAAGTGTATATAATAACATACATACCAATTTGTTATCACTTTATATTTAGAACTATTAACCCTATGAGGTAGGCACTGCCATCCATTGGTCAGTTAAGGAAACTGAGGTTTTCCAACATGCAGCAGAGCAGCCATTGATTAACTCTGCACTGTACCAAGGACGCTTAGGTCCAGTCATGGATGACCAGTCAAGGATGCTTAGGTCAGATGGCTACCACTTTCATCAATTTGTACCAACAGCCATAAAAATGTCTATGTCTAATTACTCAATAATTCTCCTTTCAAGAATTTTGCCTAAGGAGATCATTATAAATTGAAATAAAATTTTACATATTAAAATTCTCCACTGTGCTGGATTAGGTCCTAGGCAATACTACTCACAATAGTGAAAAACATGGACTCAACCTAATGGTAGATTCGATAAAGGAAATGTGGTACATATCTACCATGGAATACCATGCAGCCATTTAAAAGAACAAGATTATATTTTTTGCAGGAACACGGATGGAGCTGGTGGCCCTTATCCTTAGCAAATTTATTCAGACACAGGAAATTAAATACTGCATGTTTTTACTTATAAGTGGGAGGTAGATGATGAGAACCAGTGGACACAAAGTGGGGAACAACAGTCACTGAAGCTTATCAAAAAGTAGAGAATGGGAGGAGGGAGAGGATGAGAAAAAATAACTAATGGGTACTAGGCTTGGTACCTGCATGACGAAATAATCTGTGCAAAAAATCCCTATGACGCAGTTTACCTATATAACAAACCTGCATGTGTTTCCCTGAACTTAAAATAAAAATTGAAGATAAAATAAAATTTAAAAATAACAGAAAAAAGAATTTAGAAATAAACCAGGGATTAAATAATGGCATTAAATCAACATTGAATTTTTAAATGTTGAAAACTATGCTGGCGTTATGTAAGAGAAAATTCTTGCTTTTAGGACATAGGCACTTAACTGTTAAGGAGTAAAGGGACAATTTACTCTCAAACAGTTTGGGGAAAAAATTGTGTGCACCTGTGTGTGTGTGCATGAGAGAAAGGGAAAAAAGAGAATAATAAAGCGAATGATTAAAAGTATAAACCATTTGTAAAATTGAGTAAAAGCTATATGGGAGTTTCCTGTGATAATCTTGCAATTTTTTTTGTAAGCTTGGTTATATCAAAATTTAAAAGCAACAAAACACGCTGTTTGCTTTGTTATTTATAAAAGTAAGAATAGAATGAAAACAACTCACATGTTAAAATAGAAGAAAGGCTAATTAAATTATGATATAGCTACTTGATGGAAAATAAAGAAGTCATTAAAATTGTTTACAAAAATAGTTATTAAGGAAATGGGAGGATGCTTAATTTATAGCATAAAAAGAGTTGAGTAAAAATGGCAAATATTCGATGTTAGCATTGCAAAAACAATAGAAATTATCGAATGTTGATGGGATTATGGATTTTATTTTTTATTATTTTATTTTTATTACTGTTCTTTATTTTTGCATATTTAAAATAATATTAACTATATGTAAAATTTTCAATATTTAGTCTTTTTCTGATTATTGTTAAATAATAAAAAAAATTGTACACCTTTTTCCATGAAATCTTTCTCTAGAAGGGCAAGATCAGGGCCCGATGATGTAATACAATCCTATGTCAGGATGTGTTGGGTGTTGGTCAAATTTCCAGATGCTTTTCCATGCCCATGCTCTCCACTCAAATCGTAAACTTCCAGTGTGGGAAAGCACCCTTTTGCTGTCACGCTGTAATAGCTCAGAGTTTAATGCGAGAAGCTGCTTCTTGATAATGGAGGTGTTTTCCATTCTGGGTCCTTGGCAGCCTATTGAACATGGATCCTTGGAGGCCAGGAAAAACCTAAGTTTGAAAACTGAATCCTAACTAACCCTATGACCTTGAGGAAATTTCTAAAACTCTCCATGCTTTGGTTTTCTCACCCCTAAGATTGGAATGTTAATACTTACCTTGTAGTGTAGCTGAAAAAAAATTAAATGGCAGCATGCATGTTTGAGTGGTGCCCAAAGCCCCTCTATTGGACATGGGTGTCACTGTTGACATTATATTGATTGATTTTGTACATCCTAAGATGCCAACGGGGAATGCACTTATAATTTCCTCTAACTGATGAAGAAATGAAAGCCTCAAGACCTACACACACATCCTGTGTTTTGATGCTTAGTTTTTGGTCATTAAACAGAACATAAAGGAGGGCAAATTCGAATCATCATATTGATAACCTTGAGGTTTCAACAAGTCATATTCTTTCTTAAAATTCAAAACCACTCACCCAACTCTAAAAGAAGAGTGCTCCTATGCCTTTCTGACAAGTCAGGTCATAAAAAAAATTCCACAAAACCAACAAAATGTCTCTCTTTATTCCCTATAATGCCCCTTATACAGGAGTTACTTACTGATAATCTCCACCTTTCATACTTTCAGGTTTTCATGGCACACAATGGCTTTCTCCAAAAAATTGCACTTGAGTCCACCAAGCTTCCTGACCAAAGCAGCGCATCCCTCCTGCTGAATAAACTGAGAGGTGGTGGACAGCGGCCACAGGCAAGTGAGCAGAGGCTGAAGATCCCTTCCTCAACCCCCTACCCCTGCCAGCAGCATCATGCTGCTTTTCCTCGAGGCTGAAAGGGTGAAAGGATGAAAGGGTGAGGCTGAAAGGATCTGGAAAAGCTAAGAATTTGAAGACCAAAATGTAAAAATTGTAAACCCTTTGACGTATTTTCATTTCTCTCTGCAAAATAATAAAATCAATGTGTAATGTTTCTTAAACAAGAAGTAGTGTAACCATTCAGCTTTCAGAAAAACACAAGGAATACTTAGGTTCCTAAGGGAAGATTAGGTCACTTATTAGCTCCTTTTTTTTTTTTTTTTTGAGACAGAGTCTCACTCTGTCACTGAGGCTGGAGTATTCTGGCATGATCTCCGCTTACTGCAACCTCTGCCTCTCCGGTTCAAGTGATTCTCGTGTCTCAGCCTCCGGAGGAGCTGGCACCCACCACCATGCCAGCTAATTTTTGTATTTTTTTGTAAAGACAAGGTTTCACCATATTGTCCAGGCTGGTCTTGAACTCCTGGTTTCAAGTAATCCACCCGTCTCAGCCTTCCAAAGTGCTGGGATTACAGGCAGGAGCCACCATGCCCAGCCCCTTAGTTCTTTATTATTGCCATCTACTGAGAAGAAACTGTCTTTTGTAAAATTTCCATGAAGTAGAATACCCTAGCGCAGAATCATCCAAAATTCTGTCTGGAAATCAAATCATGCTCTGATAGAAGCAGAGTGGCCAAATAGCACCAGTGGTCAGGACTGTGATAAGAACAAGGTTCCTGAGTACAGATCATAATCCCAGCTCTAGGGCCCTTCTGCCTCACTGGAAACTCTTTTTTTCCTGGCATCTCAGGTTCACTCTACAAGTTACTAGTTCTTGTCCTCTTCTGGAGCTCAGCTGACAGTCTATAAATTCCCCATAAATATTAGCTAACAATAATGATGTGCTCCGCTTCTCCCCAAGGGCATTTGCATTTAAGAATAAATAAGCTTTCATGTTCCAAGGAAATGAAGCTGTAATGATAGAATAATCAGCACTGAGTCTGAGATTTAATATTCTGTTTATTCATTCCACAAACTTTATTCTAGGTATTTACATAGGCTCCAAGTCTCAAAGAACTACAGTATTGTGAGAGAAAGCTTATGGTCTAGTCAGAAGGTATTTTACCTAGTGATAAAATATCCTATAGCCATCTTTAATACGGGTATTTGCAGGGTTACACAGAAGAAAGCACCTGAGATGGGGGATCAGGGATGCATAAGAGTTACCAGCCGGGCGCAGTAGCTCACGCCTTTGATTCCAGTGCTTTGGGAGGCTGAGGAGGGTGGATCACCTGAGGTCAGGAGTTTGAGATCAGTCTGACCAATATGGGAAACCCCCTCTCTACTAAAAACACAAAAGTCAGCCAGGCGTGGTGGCGTGTGCCTATAGTCCTGGCTCCTCGGGTGGCTGAGACAGAAGAATCGCTTTAATCCAGGAGGCGGAGGTGGCAGTGAGCTATCATGCCACTTCACTCCAGCCTGGGCTACAGAGGGAGACTGGGTCTCATAAAAAAAAAAAAAAGAAAAGGTTTATCACAAGGCATTGTCATATAGACACACGAAGAGCATTACCAGTTCCACATCTCCTATGAGCATTATTAGGGGCCTGCATCAGTTGTTATGTTCATTTCACAAATGATTATACAGGAGCACAGAGTGAGTTATTGGCTTGGCCAAAGCAAAACAACCAGTCATGATGAAGGCACTATTGACATAAATCCATGCCCCCTCTCACTACTCAGTCAGGGCCCATTTTCCTGGACATATTGTGTGTTCAGCCCTCCCCCTTCTAAACTCTGATAAGTGTATATACACTCATGATAGGATTCAGACTTCTCAGGAGCAGAAACAATCAGTTTGGTTTAAGTGACCCAAAAGTTTCGGGACAATTCTAAATGGAATCACTGTCATACGGACTAAGCCTTCTTTAATTTTTCTTCTGGAAAATAATGGGAAGTGGCAGTCAAAGAAGGAACGGAACACTGGATGGTTTAACTCTCCAACCCAACCTTTGTTCTGGAAAAAAGGAAAAAAAAAACACCCTGACTTCCTGGAAAATAAGTGATATAGAAGCCACACTTATAAATCAAAGTGAAAATAAAAATATTTTTAATTATTTATATTTTAAAGAAAAAATTAGGCGAGGTCTAATTTTACCAAAACCCATGAAGTGAGATTGTGATGATACCTTCATACTTTAAATTCGGCAAGAGTCCATTTATTTAGTCGTTTAACAAATACTTGAAACCTACTGTGTCCAGGTACAGTCACAGGCCGCCAGGGATAGAAAGATTCAGGCCATAAAGTTCTTGCCTTCGAATAACTCAAATCCTGATGGCACAGGATCTGGGGAAAAGTGAAACTCAAGTTCAGTGTAGTTAAGTTCTGTCAAGGAACATGGTGGTGAGTAGTCACCTGATCCAGACCTGGAAGCATGAAGCAAAGTGGACCACCCAGGCAAGGAGGTGAAGCTGACACATGTGTAGCAGGTAGCCAGATGCAGAGAGAGCAAAGAGCTGCTGGGCACAGGAAATAAGCAGCCGCAGCTGCAAAGAATTGAGGGGAGGCATTAGGAGGGACAAAGCAGGATGGGAAACTGAGGCCAGTAACAAAATGTTGCAAAATCTGAATTTTGTGTTGAGATCCATGGGGGAGCCACTGAAAAGTTGAAAGCAGACATACAGTATATAAAAAAAAATTTTTTTTTTTTGAGACAGACTCTCCCATGCTGGAGTGCAATGGTGCAATCTCAGCTTACTGCAACCTCCGCTGCCCAGGTTCAAGTGATTCTCCTGCCTCAGCCTCACCAGTAGCTCTGGGATTACAGACACCTGTCACCACACCCAACTAATTTTTTGTATTTTTAGTAGAGACAGGGTTTCAGCATGTTGACCAGACTGGTCTGGAGCTCCTGACCTCAAGTGATCTGCCTACCTCAGCCTCCCAAAGTGCTGGGATTACAGGTGTGAGCCACCCTGCCTGGGCCACATTTTTACTTTAGACAGACTGCGTGGCAGAGTTAGGGAGGAAACAAACAATGACAGAGCTGACTGTAGTGGGAAAAGTTACACACCCATTTCTGTGGGTAGAACCTGCAAGAGAATAAGAGACAGTTCTACTAGATAGAATCAGACCCTGCTATTAAGAAAATTGGTGTGATTCAACCTGGGTTGAAATGAAATTTGCCTTCACTTTGTTGCAAAATTTAAAAAGTATTTGAAGTGAGATAATACTATGCAAACAAGATTGCTGTGAGATTGTTTTTAAAGAACAAACTCTCTTTCTGGTTTTGTTGAACACATATTCATTTACATATCAAAAATGTCCTCAGATAATTACAAATGAGTATTATTTATTCATTAAAGCAGACTTGACAGTTCAGTGATCTTAAAATTATAAAAGTGCATTTAAAAAAAAAATAACATTTCAGTAATTTAGACTGGCTTTTCTCCAATTTGCAGATTTACTCTATCAGCTTTAACTGATTTATTCACAACATTAGCAAGCAATTTTGGAATTGTGTAATCAAAATCTAAATAGATCTTAATAGTCCCAAAGAATTAATATGTCTGCTACAATGTGAGCAATTTATTCCTTTCACACCAGTAGATTCTGGTTCAATGATTGTGAAATTCTAGATTATTTGTAGGAAAAACAGTATACGAATAAAGCCATGTTTTAGATTTGCCTTTTTTGTTGGATTTTGTTTATTTTTGTTGGGTCTCCTCCATCGACAGTAAGACATTCATTTTTCAAATATTGGGCATGACTATGTGCCAGACCCTGCTATTCATTGCAGGGACCTGGACGTGGAGGGGTTGGCTTCTACTTTTAAAGGGATCACCATCTGGTGAGGGATACCAGGATATAAATAAACCACTATTGAATGATGCAATCAATCCCATAATAGGAGCTTACTTCAGGAGTTATGAGAACAAGAAAGAGCAAGAACTTGACTGTTCAGAGAGTTTAGGGAAGGTTTCTCTGAACAGAAGATTCCTTTGAGTTGACTTTGAACAGCCTGATAAAAAGACATAGCAGATAAAAGGCATTTCAGGAAAAATAAATGAGACCATAGAGTAATGCTGGATGTGTTACAGAAAGTATGATTAGTTGAGATTAAAAAAAGATGTCTTATGTAGAGAAGATATGGGGGGAAAGAATAACAATGTAGGTAAGACACCTTACAAGGGGCTTCACATTTCATGGTAGGGATCTTGAAGGCAACTGTTAAAGCATCTATACATGAAATTTTATGCAGGCCACTAATTTCTCTACTCTTGGCATGTTGTGCGTTTCTGTCCCCATCATTCCCAGAAGGTGTTAACATCCTTATCAAATGACAGGGCAGTGAGAGATTCCTAAATATCCTGGAGTGAAGCCTGGTATCTGCCCTCACATAGCTTACAATATTATCAAATTGTACTCGGCATATTGAAGTTCTTTTTCAGTCCCCCATGTGCCTACTCAGATAAGAGGAATTAAAACTTTTCTTTTTTTTTTAGTTTTTGTAGAGCTGGGGGTCTTACTATGTTGCCAAGGAGTTGGAGACCAATCCAGGCAACATACTGAGACTCTGTCTATACAAAATATATTTTTTAAAAATTAGCTGAGTGTATTAGGCTGTTCTCTTACTGCTATAAATAACTACCCAAGACTGGGTAATTTCTAAAGGAAACAGGTTGAACTGATTCACAGTTCCACATGTCTGGGGAGGCCTCAGAAAACAATCATGGCAGAAGGGGAAGTAGGCATGCCTTACATGGTGGCAGGAGAGAAGTATGTGAAGGAAGAACTGCTGAACACTTATGAAACCATCAGATATCATGAGAACTCACTCCCTATCAGAACAGCATGGGGGAACCGCCCCCATGATCCAATCTTCTCCTACCAGGTCTCTCCCTGGATACCATTTCATGGACCTTGCCCATGAAACCATTTTTCGCTCCTAGGCCTCTGGGCCTGTAATGGGAAGGGCTGCTGTAAAGGCCTCTGACATGCCCTGGAGACACTTTCCCCATTGTCTTGACTATTAACATTCAGTTCCTCATTACTTATGCAAATTTCTGCAGCCAACTCCAATTCCTCCCCAGAAAATGAGTTTTCCTATTCCACCACATGGTCAAGCTACAAATTTTTCAAGTCTTTATGCTCCACTTCCTTTTTAAACAATTTTCAATTTCAGATTATTTCTTTTAAGTTCAAAGTTCACAGATCTCCAGGGCAAGGGCAAAATGTCACCAGTCTCTTTGCTAAAGCATAGCAAGAGTGACTTTTGCTACAGTTCCCAGTAAGTTCTTCATCCTCATCTGAGACCAACTCAACCTGGACTTCATTATTATCACTATCTGCATTTTGGTCAATATCATTCAGTAATCTTTAGGAAGCTTCAAACTTTCTCACATCTTTCTGTCTTCTTCTGAGCCCTCCAAACTGTTCTAATCTCTGCCTGTTATCCAAGTCCAAAGTCGCTTCCATCTTTTCTTGTATCTTTATAGCAGTGCCCCAAACTCCTGGTACCAATTTTCTGTAGTAGTCCATTCTCACACTGCTATAAAGAACTGCCCAAGGCTGGGTACTTTCTAAAGTAAAGAAGTTGAATTGACTCACAGTTCTGAATGGCTGGAGAAGACTCAGGAGGTTTGGCAGGAGGGTACCTGTCAAACACTTATAAAACCATCAGATCTCATGACTCACTCTCAGGAGAACAGCATGGGGGAACCACCCCCATGATCCAATCACCTCCCGCCAGGTCCCTCCCTCAACATGTGGAAATTATGGGGATTACAATTCTAAATGAAATTTGGGTGGGGACCCAGAGCCAGACTCGGTGTGGTAGCATATCACTGAGTGTGGTGGCATGTACCTGTAGTCCCAGCTACTCAGGAGGCTGAATTAGGAGGAACACTTGAGCCCAGGAGGTCAAGGCTGCAGTGAGCCATGATTACACCAGCACACTGTAGCGTGGGTAAAAGAGTGAGAACCTGTCTTGAGGAAAAAAAAAAAGAAAGAAAAAGCAACTGAGATTTAATACCAATAATTTTAGTCACAAAAAATGAGCATAGATAATTAGAATATGAGAAAATGAGGTGGTAAAAGATATTCAAAATTGCACATATTTGTGTATGTGTGTGCCTGTGTATATGTGTGCATGCCTATGAACATATGAGCACACATGTATGTACATATGTGTGTTTACTTTCTTTTGTACCCAACTATTTAAGCAGAAGTAGGCATTTAAAGGTATGCTATCCTTGTAGTGAGGTATTAGCCACAAATATGCAAGGAAAAGCAGTATCAAAGTTGATTTAAATATCAAGACCAAACACATCATGGGAAGACTCAGAGAAAAGTGTTTATGTCATAATTCTAAGAAAGAGGAATAATTCAGGCTGATGCAAGAGCTATTTTCTGGTCATCTTGTAAGGAGATTTAAATCTTCTCTGTGAAGAGAGAGGGAGAGAGAACATAGAGAAGAGAGAGAGCATAGTGCAACATTTCTGGGGTGGGATTTCTGCCCCTGAGGCTATGTCTCCAGTTGTGGGATAAAAGAAGCCCTTGATATATTCTGGGAGATTGTAGATTATACATTTAGCCAGAGAAAGAAAACCTTCTTAGAAAAGTCACACCATTCTTAGAAAAGTCAAGCCCTTCTCCTGCAGGTGGGAGAAAATCGAGAGAGCAGACCTAACTGAAGAAGAAACTGAAAGAGTTCCCAGTTTTTCTGTGGCCACAGAATAATATGGAAAAGGATGCAAAAGCTTTCTGTGCCCCTAAGAGCAATACAGAGAAATCTGGAAGGCCAGAGACTACTTGAGGCCCACGGTCGGGCAAGAAGGAAGCAGTGTGAGAATCCAATGCAAGTGGCCACAGCAGGAAGGCACAGTGGCAGCTGAAGCAACACAAGTAGAGGATGATGACACAGGACTGATCACTGCTCAGAGAGGCCATCATGTTAAAAGATGCACATAGACCGATGCACACCTGCCCCAAATCAGAAGGACCAGGTGGAAGGGATACTGAATTGACTGAGGAGCTGCCCAAAAGAAAACTCACTTTTAAACCAGAAGTGATTAAGTTACCTTGATTTGTTAAAACTGTGTTATCTGCCACCAGTAGTAGTGGGATCTTATGAGCCGAGTAGACCTCAGTACTTTAGAAATAAAGTAAGTTTTATTTTGCACACCTGAGCTCATCACTGCACAACTTATCTCCACATCACATGTGTATCATCTTAAAAGAGGCAAGTGGGAGACCCAAAATTGTCTCCTCTAAACTAAATGAAGAGGCTTAGTTGGTAGGAGTAAAGTCAGTGCAGAGAGCTATGCATTGGGAAAGCAGAAAATGAATGAGTCCGTACTAGAATCAATCCAACAAGCTTGACTTTATTTGCACTTTCCTATAATTATTTTCAAACTGGGTTAGCATCAGACTCTACTTTCAATTAATGATATTTTATGATAATGTATCCAAAGGAAAAATGACACCACCAACAAGCTGGGTCTTGGGCATGGAGGACATTTTTAATCGCTTTAAGAAACAGATACTGTCTCTCTTAACATTGACTTATTCCAATGATGCTATTGAAGGTAGAAGTTCTACTTGACAGTTCAGTCACAGAAATCCTGTCTATCTAAGGTGGAAACATAAAATAAGAGGCCTTAAACTTCTTGGCTTCAGTTGGTCCCCCCTCCAATCCTGCCTTCCTGATAGGATGAAGACATTTAGGGGCTAAATAAAAAATGGCCAATTGATTTCACATGTTTCCTTAGGGGCTGTGAGTAGAACAAGATTATTTCGTCCCAACTATCTGAAGAGTCCTCCAGAGATCTAATTTCTTAGTAGCCACATCCATGGTCCCTGAAAAGAGTATGGAGGAGATCAGTCCCATCTTAAAAGACAAGCAAAATGTACAGTGATTTTAGAGATTTGTTCAAGTCACACCTTTTACAATAAGCTTAGATATCAACAAACACCCTTTTGTATGACATAAACTAAACTTGCTGCCCAAGGCCAAATGTGCCATACAGAAAAATTCATTCCCACACTCTAAATATCTAAGGTGTAAACCAATTGCCAGGGGGGAAAAAAGTGTCAAGAAACCTTCCATTACTCTTAACCAGAAAGTAACTAGGCCAAGTGGTCAACGATAGAAATTTTTTTAATTTTTTCAATGCAGTCATTGTGTTTAACTGGAGAAAACAAAATTGATCTGTACAAGTCAGGACCTAGAAACAAGTGTGTAATTACTAATTATACACTTAGGGGTTTATTCTCCCCTAGATACAGACGCCCAACTCTCACCAAAATTAATCTGAGTCACATTCAAGGTGGAGGAGAGAATGGGCTTCATGGCTGCTCTGCAGAAGTAATGAAATTCCCTTATAAGCCCAAGTTGCCTCATAATAATACTCCAATATTGAACTGCAAGTTTGTTAAGTAGCAGACTCAATACAACTATTCACTGTGAAGCTTTCCAAGGAAAAGATCCCAGTGTGTATTGAATATTTCAGTATTTGCTCAGAAATGATTAGTTTTTTAATTACTTTAAGTAAGGGGAGGAAAACTCCTTTCATGATTATTCAGTTACCGAGTGAAGTCAGGAAATGAGTAGAAACAGGATTTTACCAAATCCTCAATTTGGTCCTTTACTTTTCAACCACATAGAATCAAGTATTTCTTAAGGAAGAAAATAATGAAATAATATACTGGGAAGTGTATGAGATGAAGAAACTGTTGCATGCTATTTACAATGGCGATTTGCAGGGTAGAAACAATGCTAAAAAAGAGAATAAAACTGTATTTATTTTACATTTATATTTTATTGGTAGATTTCTCTATTGGCCTATTGGAGCCTCTTAAAGAAGGGAGAATGTTCTAGTAACATATTCTCAATGTTTGCTTACAAACACTTTTCTGTGTTAAACTTTTCCATTCACTGAAACAAAGTCGTTTATAATACATTCTAAAGAAGGCATGCTTACTTTTGCCTTTGATTTTTTTCTTTTGCTTTATTGATATGCACACTATAAAAATTACCTTTATGATTATGATTAAGCAAACTGGTATTTAATTTTTTTCTAGTGTTTTACAGATTCAATATATTTTTATGGATTTAGGGGTACAAATGCAGTTTTGTTACCCGGGTGTATTGCATAGTAGTAAAATCTGGGCGGTCAGTGTACTCATCACACACATAGTGTACACTGTACCCAATAGGTGGTATTTCAACCATCACCCCCCAGACTTCCCATGATTTGGAGTCTCCAATGTCTATTATTCAACTCTGTATGTCTGTGTGTATCTATTGTTTAGCTCCCAAGTACAAGTGAGAACATGTGTTTACTTTCTGTTTGAGTCATTTCACTAAGGATAATGGTCTCCAGTTCTATCCATGTTGCTGCAAAATACATGATTTTACTCTTTTATATGCCTGAGTAGTATTCCATTATTGTGTGTGTGTGTGTGTGTGTGTGTGTGTGTGTGTGTAGCATACACAACACATTTTTAATCCAATCACCCATTGATGGACACATAGGTTGATTCCATGACTTTGCTGTTGTGAATAGTGCTGCAAAAAACATACACTTGCAGGTGTCTTTTTTATATAATATTTTCTTTGGGGTAGATACCCAGTAGTGGGACTGCTGGATCAAATGGTAGTTCTATTTTTAGTTCTTTGAAAAAATCTCCATACCATTTTTCATAGAGGATGAACTAATATAAGTTCCCACCAACAATGTGTAAGTGTTCCCTTCTCTCTACATTCTCATCAACATCTGTTGTTTTTTGACTTTTTAATAATAGCCATTCTGACTGGTGTAAGATGATATAATTGTGGTTTTTTTTCTCTCTCTCTTTTTATTTTATTGCATTTTAGATTTTGGGGTACATGTGAAGAACATGTAAGATTGCTGCATAGGTACACACATGGCAGTGTGGTTTGCTGCCTTCTTCCCCATTACCTATATCTGGCATTTCTCCCCATGGTTTCCCTCCCCAACTCCCCATCCCCCATTGTCCCTCCCTATTTCCCCCCTACAGACCCCAGAGCTTGTGATGCTCCCCTCCCTGTGTCCACGTGTTCTCATTGTTCAACTCCCACCTATGAGTGAGAACATTTCTCTGATTAGTGATGTTGATTTGATGATGATTAGTAATTTAATTTTTTTCTTAGGTTTGTTGGCCACTTTTATGTCTTCCTTGGAAAAACGTCTGTTAATGTCCTCTGTCCACTTTTTAATGGGGTTGTTTTTCTCTTACTGAGTTGTTTGAGTTCCTTGTAGATTCTGGATATTAGATCTTTGTCAGATGCAATGTTTGGGAATATTTTCACCCATTCTGTAGGTTGTCTACTCTGTTGATTATTTATTTTAATAGAAACTTGATTTGCTACTCACTATACTTAAGCATATTTTAAGGTAATTATTTTTTGCTTATAGATTAATACTTATTGGGGAGAAAAGGGAAAATACACAGAAAAATAAACCTGAGTCTTAAACTTTTCCACTCAGATTATCAACGTTAATATTTTCTATTTTCAACTGTTTTTTATACTTTTATTTTTACAAAATTCAGATGCTGAATCTATACAGTTTTGCATTTAACTTTTGGACATTTAATAGGTACTTTGATTATATTAAATAATCTGTTAAAGCATTGATTATTAAAAGCATAACAAATTTATTTCACCAGCTGGGTTCTTAAGGTGTTTTTCTCCTTTTCTTTTGTGCTAGAAATGGGGTGGGATCTATATTCTTGTAATTAACTCTGTCTACATAAAATAACAGCATATTTCTAAAAGTGAAATTCCCTAGCAGGTTGTTTTTATGGGTTTTTCTTTTATTTCCTTTTTTTTATGCAATGCAGGTGTGTGATGAGATACTTAGTGAGAGGCAGGAGCACATTGAAAAGTCAGTGTCCTTCCCACCCTTGGTCTCCTAGTTCATTCCCAGAGACAACCCTATTTCCAGGTTCTTACGTGCATTTTCAGAAAAATGATGATATGAAGCTTTACTTTAAAGACTTTTTGTAGATTTTTACCGATTTCTTTAGCTCATTTTTTTGTCATCAGTAGTACCAAGAATGAGGTACAGGTGGATGCAGAATTTAATGGTAATGGTACCTATGTTTCTGTCAATCACGCATAGATACTTTCTTTTTCCAGTGCGTCTGGCACTGTTCAACTGCAGCACTGCAGACCTTGTATGGTTGGTGGCCATAAAGACAATGAGGCCAATTCACAAGAAGCAAAACTAAGCAGAAGACAGAGCATTGCAATGGCTTTACCTGAACCCCCAAACCAGGGGGTGGTGCCTAGCCACTAAAACCAACAAACCTATTTTACTATTTAAAAATTGATTTGAGTTTGGTTTTTTCACATATAACTGGAAGAAACACAGTAAGAGGTGACCTTTTTGTGTGTAAAAACAATGTGCTAGCAGCAAAAGGGAGATCCCAGACATCATCCTTGATGAATGCCAGGAGAAAATGCAGCTAGAGAGATGCTTTCAGAAGCGCTGCCCCTGTGAAATAATATACAGTGCTTAGCAGTAACTTGGAAACTAAAGCAATGTATGACGGAAACATGCTCTGCAGTATGTGTGTACGAATATTTGTGTACCCTGGAAAGCAGAGAAGCTCTAGCAAATACCCTACCTGGTGCAACAACCAGAGTGAAACTGCTCAACGTGTATCTATTCCACTTAGCTCTGTCTGCCTTCTTATTTTCATAGGAGTTTCTGTTTTGATTTAATTTACCTGAATTAGGGAAGAGAAGATAGAGCAACTATTTTGCAATATTGATCTCCAGAAACATTTAAATAGAATTTAAACAAAGCCTGCCTTACCAGGTGGGAAGTATCCATCTCTAGTGGTCCTTTTGTGAAATTTGAAGTTAGAAGGCCCAGAACAAATCTAACACTCATTCATCTGAGGTTGATATTTGTAGTGCTCATTCCAGGATTTTGCCAGGGCAGGCTAGTGGGGAGAATCAACTCAGCTAACAAAGACTTAACACATACAAACATACTTGCACACTCAAGTACACACCTATATACATGTACTGATATACACATGCATACGAGTGCTCACACACTCACATTTATAAATATGCCAACCTTGGTAAGTCATTAAGCCATCATATTGATAACAGGTACTCACTGTGGGAGAGAAAGAAAGAACTGGAATCCATTCATAAGCTTCTAATGTTGCATTTGAACTTGAGTTTACAGTATCAAAGAAGGAAAATATGCTAGCATTTTGTCATCTCCTGACAATCATTATTTGTAACAAATCCTCAAGTAATTTGGACTCATTAATGCTCAGACACCCATAATCTATTTGCTCTATTTAGTTGAGCTATTGAATGAGTTCTAAAAATGCCCTCACCCTCCCACATTTCTGCTTTCTGTCTTCTTGATATGAATTGTAGGAGCAAAGTAAACAGAGCGCTCTGTTAGAATTTCCTTTTTTACAAATGAGCCATAAAATTGTCCATTAATCAGTCCTGGCTCCCAGGGACCAGTTTGCATTGTGGAGGTTTCCTTTTCCTTTTCTGATCCCCGTTTTGTTGAAGAGATTACTCAAAAGAAAAAAAGAAATCTCACAACAATAAGCCCCAGAGAATAGGCTTAAGAAAGTCAGGGTTTTTTTTTTATTATTTTTTCTTCTTCTTATAATCTGGCTTTGGCTGGAGTCAAATTCTCATCATTCGGCACCATTAAAAACTGTAACGTTTACTCTGTTGGCTTTAGAAATCTTTTAAAATATAAAATATTCCTTTTTTTCTTCCCAGAGGGGACGGTGTTCGCATCTACTCAAACAAGTACTCGATGTAAGTCCTTTAGCACCACGTAAAGACCTCCTCAGGATATCTCAGACCAGCTTCCATGAGCATAAAAGTAGAGAAACACTGGGGAAATTTACTCCGAGCTTGGCATTTCAGGCCTCCCCTTACTAAATTCCTATACAAAGTGTCATTTCTGACAGGTCTTGCATTTATCTTGAGGGTGTTTCCCTTGAAAGACAGAGGGAGGAATATATATCAAGGTTTGAGCTGAGAGGAGAGAGGTCCCAGAGTGCATATCTTTCAGGCTGCAGCCTTCTCCTTGAGTAGCTATTACTTGGGACCAGCCCATTACCTTCATTTTTCCCATGAAGTAGATGTTATACCTGCAGGAAGATTTCTCATGAATATGTACATGGCACAAGCATCATGAATACATAGGTTATTTTAAAATATATTCAGTAATACGCATATAGTATATATTTAAAAAAATATATTGTAGTCATATATATCGCCATATAGTCTATATATAGCAGTCATATGTAAGTGTAGTAATAAAAGAGAGAGCAAAAATTGGCTTTAATGGAATTGTAACCAAAGCACTGTCTTTGTTTAGTTTGGGGCTGCTGGTTTCATTGAACCCCTACTTTTCCTTCCTCTATTTCTCTCTTTGTATTTTGTTCTTTATTTACACTCAGTGTAAAACTTTCCATAATCTCTCTTAAGGGATTTCTTTACTTTTCTTTACCTTTTTTTAAAAAGAAAGGCTAAATTGTTTGTCTAACCTGGAGAGTTTGGCGAGAAAAAGAAATAGCCTATAAAGCTTTTTATTTCTAGAGGAGAGTCACCCTGAGGTTAACTGGGAAGCTAAATGGTTTTAAAAGTTTCTCTCACAAAAGTAAAAGTGAAATGCTATAGTGTCCAGTCCCTGGTGTGAAATATAACTATTTCTCCTAGCAAGATCCCATTCTTGATCTGTGAGATGGCATCTAAGTTTTTACATAAGCTAAGTGTGACAACCCAGAATACCTTTTTCTCGGTCATTAGCATTGTTTAGTTATCACCCTTAGTAAATTAAATGCATTGGCCTGAGTTGATTAATTGTTCTGGGAATCTTCTGAGGAAGTAGATGGGCGTCATAATCATTCTTCTATTTCTTGAGACCTCCTCTAGTCACATTGCACTTACGCACATAAAATTTCGGAATGCCTGGACTTGTATTTGATGTGACTCACTCACACCTAGAAAACCATTTCTCTCATTCAGAGACTACAGAAGTGTGAGTTCCTTGAATCATTGATTTGATTAGCACAAACATGTTGAATTTTGCTAACATACCTTAAGACTTCATTAGCCTACCTTATTTTATATGTCCTACAGGCTTTGGCAGTTTTGCACATTTAATTGAAATGCATTGGCTTCTCTAAAAAAAGAACTTGCTTAAATCAAAAAGGAATTACTCATAATCTCTCAAATATTAACACTTGGACGTTTGACAGTACCTGCTGCATCCCACAGTGTTGCATTTATGCAGCTCAGATCTGAGGTCTCGTCTGACTTAGTATCTGTTTCAGTCAAGCTGTGTGAAATCTCTTGGCTTTCGTGCATACACACAGGAAGGTCTGAAGGAGTGTCCGGGGGCGGGGGGCAACACACTGTGGCCAGACTGGTAGCCAAGAGAGACCTTCATTATGCATATTTCCACTGATGCCAGTGTCACCCAGGAAAACCACCCTGGAAAGGGAGTAAATGAAAAGCCTGCTTCACCAACAAGGGACCTCAGTCTAGAAGAGAACTGCCAAGTCAGCTCCCTCCATCTGCACAGGCCCCACTGCCTCATGTGGCTTCCTAAGTCACTTAACCCTGACTTACCTCTGGGCTAGCCAACTACTGCTGAGATCCTCTGCAAGGCAAATCACATTACCCTTTTTTGAAACAAATGATGCATTTTAGAACTAACACATGCAGACCCTGGCCTCATTCTCTGGCACGATATTGGAAACCAAAAGCGATTCCTGCTAGGACAAGGTAGCCTGCTGAAAGTAGGTGAAAATCTCAGATAATCCACATTCCCCATGTAGCCATTCTACTAATTCTTTCCTTATTGACCTCCACAGGAGAGACCAGGTTGTTCTTGGATAGGGACACAGGGTTGCAAACATACTCATACCTCCCTCAGATGTGCAGAGGAAATGTGTTGCCTTCATTCCTCTGCAGATGTACTAATCTCTGTCACAAACCCATCCAAATTCTTGTAGAGATATTGAGAACACCCTATGTAGAGTGCAAGTCAGCAATTTAAACTGTTTCCTTAAGGACTAGTTCAGTTTTTCAAGTTTCTTTTCATTCCCACAGCTCCTCTTAAAGATGGAGTTTCTGAGTTTAGGGAAGGAAGCTGTCAATCGCCTTATAAAGCAGAGACTGATGATGGGAGATGGCTGAAAAACGTATGGTCTGCTCCTCGGAGGCAAGGTTCTGAAGGGCATCCACTACCTGTCCTGGATGAATGGGTTATTGTTATTGCTATAGCTACTGAGTATAACATCAGTTGAGCTAGCGCATTATAACCTTAACCATTACAATGCAAGATTTTTAAAAACTTAACTACACGGTCGGGTGGGGTGGCTCACACCTGTAATTCCAGCACTTTGGGAGGCTGAGGAGGGCAGATCACAAAGTCAAGAGATCGAGAGCATCCTGGCCAACATGGTGAAACCATGTTTCTACTAAAAATACAAAAATTAGCTGGGTTTAGTGGTGCGCACCTGTAGTCCCAGCTACTCAGGAGGCTGAGGCAGGAGAATAACTTGAACCCGGGAGGCAGAGGTTGCAGTGAGCCGAGATCGGGCCACTGCACTCCAGCCTGGCGACAGAGCGAGTCTCAAAAACAAAACAAAACAAAAACATAAAACAAAAAAACTTAACTACACAAGAAGTGACTATAAACTATTAAAAATATCCCAGTAGACTCACACCATCACTTCTCCAATCCAACTTTCCCTTAGCCAGGTACTAACATTGACTACTGACACTTCAACAACATCTGATAAGAGAGGAAATTGTTAATATACCTTACACTTGCAAATACATTGTTAGGGCCCAGTCTACGTCTCACAGCTCAAGACTCATTAACTTTTTCATAAATTCAGCTCTAGGTAGAATATGAAAAGTAAATCCTTACAGACACTATTAAACACAGTATTATCTAAATCTAAAATGAGAAAATATTTACAATAATGTTAAAGTGAAAAATATCATACAGAATAATCTCCATTTTACAAATGCACACACATGAACACATGTACACACACGTGTATACAAACAAAAACAAATGTCTGAAAGAAAAGTCCCAAATGTTAATAAAGATTATTTCATAATCGCTCAGTTACTAGATGATTTTTATTTTCTACCATGGACTTCCTTGTTTTATACATTCTCTTCTGCTATTGTGTATTTATTTTACATCCAGGAAGAAAAACTTTGTTTTTATAGATAAACTTTTATTTTGAAAATTGCTAATTAAATGGCTATACAATAAGTCCATTTTATAAGCATGAAGACAATGGCGATATGTGTTAAGGATTTATTTAATAGATGTTTTCAACTATTTTTCCCAAAGAAGATTAACATTTTTTTTCAACATAAGTTCCAAACTTTAAAAAAAACAGATTTACTTTAATTTATTTATTTTTGAGACAGAGTCTTGCTCTGTCACCCAGGCTGGAGTGCAGTGGCATGATCTTGGCTCACTGCAGCCTCTGCCTCCCAGGTTCAAGCAATTCTCATGCCTCAGCCTCCTGTGTAGCTGGGATTACTGGCACGTGCCACTATGCCCAGCTAATTCTTTTGTTTTTTATTTTTTAGTAGAGATGGGGTTTCACCACGTCGACCAGGCTGATCTTGAGCTCTTGACCTCAGATGATTCACTCACTTTGGCCTCCCAAAGCTCTGGGATTATAGGTGTGAGCCATCACTTCTGACTAAAAAATCCGATTTACTTTAAAACAATAGCTTTAATTCTTTTTGATCACTTGAAAAATACTCAAAAAGAAAAAAAAAACATAGAACTACAAGATTCTTGACTGAGCAAGTGAGACAACCAACTTAATTTGCCAGAATTCCTGCCAAAAGTGAGAAAACATGATTATGCATTGAATTAAATCAAGAAAATGATATTATTGGGGTTTTTTTTAGTGCTGAAAGTTACTTGCAGATTTTACTTTCCATCTTTACAGATAATTTTTAATTTGGTGGTACCCCCTGAAAGTGGCTGTGATAAACTGTTCAATGAAAAAGCAGAACAGAAAATTATGATTGCACCTGAATTTCTATTATCAATTTAGAATGCATTTGGCTGGCCTTGGGGAACAGAAAACTCACTAAGCAGAACTGAGCACTAGCTCACAGGCATGTAGATTTCTGTACTAACTTACTTAATCACCAGCACAACCCCAGGAGCATGTAGAATTATCACTGATGGTGAAAAGGAGGAATGCAGAGGTTAAGAAACACATCCAAAGATACGCTGCTAGCAGATGGCAGATCTGGGATTCGAACCCAGACAGTGGACTTCAGGATCTTCCCTTCTTAAATTCCAATATTCTGTTTACAGAAAAGGGAGGGATTTTCCATGATATCCAGAAACAGATTCTTTGTTACTTGGGTCTCTTCCATGGTTCTTGTACACTGGGAATTTGTGGGAAGCATCAGACACCCAGAAGTCAGTGCATTTGTTTGTTTGTGTGTGTGTGTTTGTGTGTGTGTGTGTGTGTGTGTGTGTTTTAATTTAAAATGGGAGTCACTTGGGAGTTTTGCTAATGCAGCACTTTCTCCACCTTTCTGTCTGCAGTAAGGTTGAAAAGACTTCTTCCTCACAGGAAATAACCCGCAAATGAAATCACGAGACACAGTTGCTCTCCTTGGTGAGCTGTTGGAAGGGCGGACGATTCCTGGTCCATCCATTACTATGTAAATAATTAAACACCCAGAGCCCGCAGCACAGGGTGGAAGGTCTGTGGAGCAATTTGCTTTAAATATTGGTGAGCATAAACTCAGTCAGTCATTAGCTCCTCCTAGTGGCTTTGGGGGCCTTCAATCAGGAGGCAACAGGGAGGCTGCTGTCTTTGAGGAGCAGAAACCCTGATTGATGAGCAGCCTGAAGTTTCTTCTGAAGAGACAAGACTTTTCTTCACCTCTCAAGCCACAGGACTTGACCACTCAGGGAAAGCTACCCTAGCTCTGAGTGCAAAATCTGATTTGGTCAACAAACTACTTTTATACAGCCAGGGCAAAGCATGTTATCATGTATATATGTGCCATTTATAATAACAGTCAATACTATATGTATAATTCTGTCCAAAAACAGAGTCTAGACCAGACACAGTGGTTCATGCCTGTAATCCCAGCACTTTGGGAGGTTGAGAAGGGCTGATCTTTTGAGATCAGAAGTTCGAGACAAGTCTGGCCAACATGGTGAAACCCCATCTCTACTAAAAATGTAAAAATTAGCTGGGCTTGGTGGTGCATGCCTGTAGTCCCAGCTACTCAGGAAGCTGAGGCAAGAGAATTGCTGGAACCTGGGAGGCGGAGGTTGCAGTGAGCCGAGATCACATCACTGCACTCTAGCCTGGGCAATAAGGGCAAAACTTCATCTCAAAAAAAATAAATAAATAAAAATAGAATCCAACCACAATTATTTTCTCTGTTAAAGAGGAGTAGACACATGGACAATTAAAAAAAAAAAAAAGACAAATAACACATTGAGAACTTAAGTATGGCTTTTAATTACACTCTGCTCTTGCGTGTGAATGAAGCCACATCTGCCACACTAAAGTTTAATGATTTCAAATAAAGCAACAAAGCCACACCTGAAGAGAAAAAAAAAAGTGGGGGGAAAGGCTAAGAAGCTGTCCATCTTTCCCCTTCTGCCCTCCTACTGAAGTCCTCTGTGGAAATGACTTCACATTGTTAATCAACAGATCTCTTTCAGACTGATGTCACGTGTCACCCATTCCCCAGAACTTTGATGGATTAGGTGAAGTTCAGTGTTTTAGTCCCAAAGGATATCTTGACAATAAAACTAAATAGAAGGAGCTGAAATGTCAATAGAGTCTCAAATGTAGAGTAGGCATCATTCATAACTTACAAGGACATTCATCTTGGACAAACCCAAATTAAATCTACCTATAAGCTGGGTGCAGTGGCTCACAGGGTAATACCAGGGACTGAGGAGGCTGAGGTGGGAGGATTACTTGAAGCCAGGAGTCTGAGAATAATCTACTTATAGTTAATCCAGAATAGTGGCACAAAGGCAAATGCAAATCACATGCAAATCTACATTGCGAGTATAATCAAGTAGGAAAAGCTTCAGCTCCCAATTTTGCTGCTGTATGATCACAGAGTTTGACATATAATCCATAATCTACTCAACACTGAGTAAATACACTGGGAATTTTATTATTCATGCCAGTAGGCATTAAAATTCTACCTGTTTTTTCACCCTGCCAACATTGATTAGAACACAAGCACTTGCATGAGCACACATACACACTCTCTCTCTCTCTCTCTCTCTCTCTCTCTCTCTACTATGGGGCAGCTTTAGAGCTTTAAGAATAATTTGGGCTGCTTCAGAATACCAGAAGCCCTAGAAAACCAGCAACTACACTGGAAGATCTTGAATAACAAAGGTGGTTGTCTAGAAAAAGCTACAGACTCTGGAGTCAGAAATATATCTAAGTTAGTATCTTGGTTCTGCCTTTGAACAATGCTTCCCCTTAAGCATATCTGATGACATCTGTAAACTTTAGTCTAAAAGAGTGCCACTAATACCTCATTCACAAATCTGCCAATGAGAAGGGAGTGATCCCATATATAAACTGCTTAACAGTGCCTGGCACAGAGCAAGCACCTCAAAATACTTAAGTTTCCTGCTGTTTTCCTCCTCTTGACAAGGGCTTGTTCTGGTGAATCTCCAGGGGGTAAGTAAGCATGGACACACACCTGAGAATTTTTAAACCCTTGGAATTATTTTTTTCCTCCCGATAGTCAGTACTGTTGACTGGTTTGGAACTTCCTAGTGAATTTTTTTTTTCTCAAATCTTGCAGTATTTTTAGACTTTACAGATCAGCGTCCTTCCAGAGTGGCTCAGCCTGAGCCGCCCTCAGCCTGTCTCCAAGGCTCAGTCTGTGTTTTCTTGAAACCGGCGATTCTTTCCTATTCCAGGTACATGTTCTTATTCAATCATCCATTAATTCAACAAGTATTTACCACATGCCATTCCTGTACTGGGACACAAGGTGACTAAGACAGGCTTGGTTCCACCTTCAAGGAGATCATGTTTTTGTGGAGGACACCGACGAAAAGTAAGCAGGCATATAAATGCTTTAATATAACTGACACTGTGGCAAGTGCTGCGATGGGGGCTCCAGGAGAGAACAGACGTGAGTATTGGGGCAGTGGTCACCATCTGACGCAGGACATGAAATGAAAATGATAGGAAATGAAAACTATTGGCAACAGGGCACTTTGTCAGATTATTCTCTCTCTCTCTCTCTCTCTCTCTCTCTCTCTCTTTCTGAGACAGAGTTTCATTCTGTCACCCAGGCTGGAGTACAGTGGTGCAATCTCAGCTCACTGCAACCTCCACCTCCTAGGTTCAAGTGATTCTGCTGTCTCAGCCTCCTGAGCAGCAGGGATTACAGGCACCCACCACCATGCCTGGCTAATTTTTGTATTTTTAGTAGAGATGGGTTTTCACCATGTTGGCCAGGCTGGTCTCAAACTCCTGACCAGATTCTTGTTTCTAGATTCAACTCCACTCTTAAAATCCTGAACTCCTAGCTGAGGATTTAATTGCATATATAATCTTAGGATAGACTACTGTGACTTCTATCTTATTTATTTATCTATTCACTTAAAATTTTCTGTCAAAATGTCTACTTAATAAGCTAGATATGTCAAAAGGTCTACTTAATAAGCTAGATTCCTTTCCTTTTAACTGAAAGAAATTGGAGAGGAGTGCTGCCTGGAATTCGGCCTGCTTAGCCTCGTATTCTACTTTTTTATCTATACAGGATTTGTGTTGATTATTGGTCTTGTGGATGCTCCTATGGGGGGGAGGAAACCATGGGCTGAAGACAAGGGCTGCCTGACTTCCCAGTTTCACTCCAGGAGACCCACATCACACCAGCTTCCTCTTGATGCTGTAGACACAGTCACGAGGTGGCCGCCTGTGTCTTCCTCACATCCATCTGCTGGGGAACAGGACTCTCTTTCCTGCTCTGCAGGGTGGAAAATACCATCACCCGCAGTCGCTCCCTTGGAGATGGGTCCCACCCTCCAGATAGGTCATCATGGACACAAGAGCTCCCTGGCTGCGGGTGGCTGTCTGTTTTCAGTAGAGGTCTTCAGCCAACACTTTCTCCTGCAGGGTAGCACTGAGCTTTCTTCCAGCTGATGGCTCTGGAAGGCACCACAAGTTCTTTTTGGCACATTTTCCACCTTCCTCCTCTCCTCTCACTCCCCTCTCTCTCTCCTCACCCCACACAGATCCTGTGCTGATTGACTGCCATCACCAGGCTTCTGTACCAGGGAATCAATCAAAAGAGACCTTCCCACACAGAACAGCCCCCGCCCCTCCACCAGGCTGCTGCCTCTGACATTTCCTGCATGCCCGGACTTAGCCTGTTTGGAAGGCTCCAGCCTCCTCCTATCAATCTGGGCACTCAGGGCTCTGGCAGCTGCTGCCACTCTGAATGCTGACACCTTGCCACGTCAACACTGGCCGGGCCGATGTTCCTTCACACTCATCTGCTGAGCCCAAACTTCCCCTGCTGGCTGGCTCTCCCTGTTTGAATGGGCTCCCGGTCAGAAAGTGCTCCCTGTAGCCTTAGCTCCTTGAAGCTCGCCTCTTGCAGCCTTCCGGCTGGAGGATATAGTTGTTGGATCCGCTCAGTGGTCCTTGATTCACAAAAAAAGAAATTCAGTTCAATGTGGCCTTTCCCGAACCCCCTCAAACAGCCTTCCATGCAGATTGTGCCTGCTGGCCTTGGCATTGTCCTTCTGACTTGATTTTTCAGACTATCTTTCCTCTTTTCTGTGAGAATATCATGAGGCTCAAAGACCTGAAGGAATTGGTGCATGTATTTAATTTGAACTTTGCTGAAGCTTTTTATTTTAAGCCAAGTTCTTCCTCTGCTGTCTAGAAATTTGAAAAAATATCCTTTTCTTGCTGTCTCTTTTGCCCACACAGATTGCAGCTTCTCATTTTTCTGCTTCCAACTTTTAGGTAGTTGTATACTAATTGCAACAAATTCTTGAGTGTAGACTAATTAGCAAATACAGAAAACCACAATGGGGTAAATTTTAAAAACCTCCTTAGGCCGGGCACATGGCTCACGCCTGTAATCCCAGGACACTGGGAGGCCGAGATGGATGCATCACTTGGGGTCAGGAGTTCAAGACCAGTCTGGCCAAAATGGTGAAACCCCATCTCTACTAAAAACACAAAAATTAGCTGGGCATGGTGGTGCATGCCTGTAATCCCAGCTACCTGGGAGGCTGAGGCAGGAGAATTGCTTGAACCTGGGAGGTGGAGATTTCAGTGAGCCAAGATAACACCACTGTACTCCAGCCTGGGTGACAGAGCAAGACTCCATCTAAAAAAAAATATCCTCCTTATCCAAGGAGCAAGAGATTATATTGATAAACATGACAGGATATAGTCTTACAGTTTAGTTCTCTGCATTATATACACAAAGAATAAACACACACATATGACCTTTCTTTCTATGTATAATAAAAGCATCATCACTTGACACATCTCAGGACTGTTTCTGATTTAATATTTTATGAATCTTAAAGGCAGGATTATTCTTTGACCCACCAATTCTCCCCTAGAATGGAAAAGTACATCAAAGTGTATACGCTAGGTTGTTCATCACCACCATTATCATATTAGCTCCATTTTAGGGACAATTTAAATTCTCAGTAACAAGAGATTGGTCAAATAAATTGTGGGATAACTGTGCAATATAATGCTATGAGAATATAAAAAAATGGTGATATATATATATACACACACGCAAACACACACACACACTCACAAACATGGGCATGGAACCCTACTAATAAAAGGATCACAAATTAATGTGCATAATATGTTGCATGTATGCATCTGTCTCACTTTTGAAGATAATATCCAAAACATTAATAATATTTATCTCTGGCTGGCTGTTTTGTGACTAATATATGACTTTAGGCTGTCTATTATGTTTGTAATGAACACTTATGCTTGTGTAAAAAAGTTAATAGGAGAAAATCTATTAGAGATGATTTTTCCATATCATTGTTTTTCTCAAAAATGAGTATTAATGGTTTGATACCACTATGTATTTAGTTATTTCCCTATCTCAACTGCCTTATTGTATACTGAGGGCGGGAGTGGGAAGGAATGAGGCTTAGAGGCAAGAAGTATCTGACTAATTAGGAACAAGCCTGCACTAGAATCCAAGTCGCTGTTTCAAAGGTCTAAATCCTATGCTGCTTTCCAATTGTTATAAATCCAGGAATCTGTAATATATCCTACAAGTATGCTGTGTGTATGTGTGCATGTGTGCATGTGACACATATGCACACAATATTTTACCATATTCTTTTTAAAGGGTAGTTGAAGTTGGCTTATAAAATGGTCATTTATACATTTCCAGTTCCCTACTGCCTTTCCTTTGAACTTGGAAACCATTTCTTACTCGAACTTCATCTCAATTTTCTCTACGCCACTTGTTCTCCAACTGAGGTCCCTCATCAGCAGCAGCAAAATCACATGGAAACTTGTGAGAAACGCAAATTCTGGGGCCTCACTCTAGCCCTGTGAAATCAGAAATGTTGGAGAGGGGCCTGCCACCTGTGTTTCAACAAGTCTTCCAGGTGATTCTGATGCTTGCTTAGGTTTGAGATCCTCTGCTCCATGTAAACCACACCAGTAATGATGGCAGGCAAAACCAGCACAAAACGAAAACCAATAGAAAAACTACAGTGGACTGTGTTTTTTATTGCTTTCCTTCCCGAAGTTCCCCTCCCTTCTGCCTCCTCTACCCCTAAATTAACCTAGAAAAATGTGAAGAATGTGGATTCCAAGGGTCAGAGTGCCTGGGCTTAAACCTCTATTTCATCCTATATTAGCTGCATCACCTTAAATGAATTATTTAGCACTTTTGTGTCAATTTCCTCCTCTATAAAATGAGGTGAAAATTATAGTACATACCTCCTGGCACTACTATATTAGTGTGTTCCCATGCTGCTATAAAGAACTGCCCGAGACTGGATAATTTATAAAGGAAAGAGGCTTAATTGACTCACAGCTCTACAGGACTGGGGAGGTCTCAGGAAACTTACAATCATTGCAGAAGAGGAAGCAAAGAATTCCTTCTTCACATGATGGCAGGAAGAATTGCCGAGCAAAGGGAGAAAAGCCCATTATAAAACCATCAGATCTCATGAGAACCCACTCATGATCATGAGAACAGCAGCATGGGGGAAACCACTCCCACGATTCAATTACCTCCCACCGAGTCCCTCCCATGACATGTGGGGATTATGGGAACTATAATTCAAGATGAGAGTTAGGTGGGGACACAGCCAAATCGTATCAACTACTAAACATACAGATTTGAGTGTCTACCTATGCTAAGTATATAAAGGTGTGTGAATTATTTATTTTGGCTCTGCCCCATCAGAAGCCCTATGTGCTCCTAGTGTCCCCATCCCCACCTCACACTTACAGGTTCTGTGCTTAGTCTCCCAGGTTTTCTAGGTCAGTAAGAATCGTCTTATATTCCATGTGTATTAATGGATTACTAGTAGTTGTGGGTGGAATGGAAACATTTTCGATTTCTAACCACCAATTCCTGTGAATGTGACCTTATCAAAATTATTGCCTTTGCAGGTACAATGAAGTTAAAATGACATTATACTGATTAGGGAGGCCCTAGTCCAGTGGCTGATGTCCTTCTATAATGAAGAAAACTTACACAGACACACACAAGAAGGCCATGTAAAGTGGAAGTGGAGACTTGAGTTATGCTGCTAGAAGCTAAGGACGGTCAAGACTCTCGGTAACCACTAAAAGACAGGAAGAGGTGAAGAAGGATCTCTGTCCACAGAGTTCAGAGAGAGCACAGCCTCGCCAATGACTTGACTTTGGACTTCTGGCCTCCAGAACTATCAGACAATGCATTTCTGTCATTTTAAGCCACTCAATTTGTGGCAATTTGTTACAGCAAACTCAGGGAACTAATATGTAAATAGCTTGATATAGGAGTCCTATAGCTCATTGTATTAGTCTGTTATCGAATTGCTCTAAAGAACTATGTAAGATTGGGTCATGTATAAAGAAAAGAGGTTTAATTGACTCACAGTTTCACAGGATACGCAGAAAGCATGGCTGGGGAGGATTCAAGACACTTACAGTCATGGCAGATGGGAAGGAGAAACAGGCACATCTTACCATAGCCAGAGCGGCAGGAAGAGAGCAGAGGGGGAGGTGCTACACAGTTTCAAGCAACCAGATCTCATGAGCAACCAGATCTCATAAGAACTCACTCACCATCACAAGAACAGCAAGGGGGAAATCTGCCCCTATGATCCAACCACCTTTCACCGGATCCCTCCCCCAACACTGGGGATTACAATTTGACGTGAGATTTGGGTGGAGACACATACCCAAACTATATCACTACTTATCTGGAAGACATACTTTCAGTATTTTCAGCAATATGTAGAACAGTTCTGAGCCCTAAACTTGAAGTCAAAAGCCCTATGTCCAAATTTCAACCCTAATATTTCCTACCTATGTAAATGTTTATAGATTTCTAAACTCTCTGAACTTAATCTTCTCACATGTAAGGTTGCCAGATAAGATGCAGAGCACACAGTTAAATATGAATTTCGGATAAACAGCAAGTAATTTTTAGTGTAATTATGTCTCACATAAGTATGTCCCTTAAGACATAAAAATGTGTTTATTTATGGGAAACTCAGTATTAACTAGAAATCTTGCATTTTTATTTGCCAAATCTGGAAACCCCACTCACATGAAAATACAGTTGATAATATCTGATTTGCACTCTTATTGCACAAATTAAAGGGAAAATTACATGTGAAAATACTTGCTAAGTTTTAAGTGTTCAGTAAATGTGTATAATGATAAATCCACAGAAATGGATGATCTTTGAGAGACTCAAAGAGAGAACATAAGCTATTTCATAGAAGAGCCCTTGGATACTACCATACTGAATTTTCATAAGCATGATTTATTGGATTTAATTAGAAGAGGGAGGTCATAGGTAGCTAGAGGTGAGAGCATGGGTAGCAGCTATATATATTTATATGCAAATGTGTATTATACACACATAATATATGTTTATTATACATCTATTTATTAATTTTACAGTAAAGTATGTGAAAAACAATTATTAAGAAGCAGACACAAATACTTTGAAGAAACCAGTTTGGAGTCAGGTAGTATAGGGGGAAAGCAACATTATACAGTAAGAACTCCCAGGTACAACATGGTTTCATCAATCATGGTACAGTGATTAATGACAATAATTACAACTCTGTGTCATTGGATAAAAATTAACTTGTGGCTGTTATGTTCTCTCTGTGACAGCAGGGCTGTGTGTAGCATTTCAGAAATCTCTCTACCTCCAAAAAAAGGTCTAAATAAGCTTAGGCATTAAAAGAATAATCTTCACTTATCTAGACATTTCACTCCTCAGCAGATGAAATATTTGCACATTTTAAAAATGGTCCCCTCTGAACGTTTAATATAATGGCACAAGTTTCCAGTATTTCAGACAGTTGGGGAGCCCCTCAACTGGCAACTGAAAGATGGTTATTTGTTTTGCTTCCACAAAAAACTGGTCTATGAAAGAGTTTTTTGGCTATGAATTTCAAGTCAAAACAAAATTACTGAGTAATCCATTAACTACTACTTAGGGAAAAAAAAGTAAGAACAATATAATATAAATAAGAAAAGTCTCTTGAATATAAGTCTAATGGAGTCATATTTTTCCTATCTCTAAATGCCAGAATTCAATTCTAATGTGGTGCCAATTTTTATGAACCTAATATTTGCAGACCCCTTCAATAGCTATTAACTATTGAATAAAAATAAGATGGAATATATAGTCTTTTAAAGGCTTAGAAGAAGAGAACATAGAACATATGCATCCTTAAAGCTATGTTGAATGACAGAATATTAACCCACTCATAATAATGGAATTTTATACTTGAATTCTGCATTTTCCAAACTTAACTGACAGCAGAAATCTTTTTTTTTATTTCAATGAATTCCTCTTAATATTTAGTGGAACACATTTTGGGAAGCACAAGCCATAGGATACCTCCCACTATTGTTTAACCATTGACTCATTTTTCAGTATTATTTATTGTTTCTGCTACCCAAACATCTTGAACTTGAGCTGTATTGGAATATTTACTAATAAGTTTTCTGAAGCAATAGGTCTTCAAAGTGAAGTATGCATAAGCCAAGGATTGCATAGAATTTATTGAGGTATTAAATAAAATCAGACTTTCTGCTCCTATTTATCTAAAAAGTAAAATAAATTCTACAAAGATCTAATATGCAGATTAATACTAGTACATGCATATAGCTTACCAAAGATGTGTGCAGCAGGAAGGTCAATATTAAAAATATTTTTTTTCTAAAAAGGGTGTGCAACTAAAGATTCAAAGTGCTTTCTTGTTCATGCCTTTCTCGTTCTTCTAAAGTCTTTCCCTAGTTCTCTCAACACAGGGAAGTTTGTGGATGTTAATGCTGTTTCTGTTGCATTTTTTGTTTATTTGTAAATTTAGTCCACTAAATCATAAGTTCCTTAAAGGACCTTTGTATCCCCTTGAACTATTGAAGTATTAGGTATTCAATAAAGGTTTGTTGAATAAATGAACGAGTGAACAAATGAGCATCCAAACTTGGATGGTTAGTCTGAATCACACAAAAAGACAGCCTGAAATAGCAAATCACCTTTCAGCAATTTAGATCCCTTCTGCCAAATTCATGTCTTATCCAGCCAAATATTCTTTACCTTTCATTTGCCCAGTTTGTTTTTCACAGATGATAGCTAGGCAATTCTCTCTTTGTAATGATTTCTATCTGTAACGCTTAGATAGATGAGAACACAGAAGATAATCACAGATAGAAATTATAAGCTATGGGAACATGTAAAAATTGTAATTCTTTATTGAGGAAAAGGTAATTAACTGACAGATGCCTTGCCCTAATTATAGCACTCTGTCAATTACTTGGCCCCATTTATCAAGATCTCCAACTTCTCCAGATCATTTTGCTGCTCAAATTAGTATGCGCAGGGATTTTTTTTTTTACTCCCTTCATTAGACTAATGTGATTCTCCCCTTGGAAGTTCAGAAATGATAGTTGAGTCTGGTTTCACCACAAAATACCTCTCAGAGCACTTTCTCATGTAAGGAAAGCCCTGGAGGCATCCCTTAACATTATCTGTATCTGTGTAGAACTGAATTTTTCCGTGGATACTTTAGTCATATTGAGCCAAACAATATTACATTAAGATAATATCCAATTGTTTAAAATAAAGATGGAAAGAAAAGTAAGGTCTACTGGAGAGATTTGTGTTAGAAGAAAGATTCACTATCAACCAGACCTACTGAGTATTAAAAAATAAAAAGCACTACCCACATTGGTTTAGGTTTTTCAAAATAGCATACACAAGTCCAGAAGTGTTTATCTTTAAATTTGCCTGTAGGAAAAAGTAAATGAGTTTTCAAGGTCCTTTCAAACTCTTCAGCGATGGGAACCCTGGCTATGCGTGAAGACTACTAAGGACACAGAAGATGCATACTCTTGATTTATACATTTGTTTGCATTATATTGTGCTGTGGAGTAAAGAGAGGAGGGCTAGTTCTGTCTTGAATTATGACTTAGTGAAGGCATTGAGTTGTGGGTTGGTGAAATCACACCTAGAATACCGTAGTCAAGTTGGGGCATCACAGCTCCAGAAGGAAGGCAGTAGATAAATTGGAGGGAGTTCAGAGACAAGCAAAGAGAATGATAAAAGTATTGGAAGACATGACTTATGTGGCAAGATGGGTGCACCAGACTATACATTCACAAGTATGCTTGCCAGGGTGATGACTAAGGTGATAACATGATAACATTTGAAAAGCATGAACAACCAGGGAGCAGGAAGAGGACTGGGGTTCGAGGTGCTCATCACTTTAAGAGATGAATAATGAAGGTTTTCAAGGATGGGAAAGGAAAGATTAGTGAATATCAGGAAAAAACTATGCTCACAAAAAGCTTAATTAAACTAATTGGGCTTTTTAGAAAACCAATATTACATGATTGTACTTAGATTTTTGCAATGTGCTAGAGAAAAAAGGAAAGAAATAGAGCCCCTGCGTTACAAGTGGAGTAAATTACTATGTCTTTTCAGGAGCACAGGGTCTTTGCAGGGAACCTGCCTGACAAAGAAGAACTAACCGTGATTACTTCTTGTAATTATGTTGTTGGTGCCAAATTTTCCATAAATGATTAGGAATCCAATACATAAAAACATCTGACATTTTTATATAACACTCTTATAGGTATAGAAAACAGTCGAAATAAACATTTGAAGAACCATAAGGAACTAAAGTGTCACAAATCATAACTCTTTTTAAGGTTGCTTGTTCCATAAAAATATGTTTGAATCTCTAGACCTCAGTTTCTCCTTCTGCAAAATAAGTGCCTGGGATAAGATAATCTATAATTTCTTATTTGATTAGAAAAGGATGCAACATAATAGTTTCTAAGTCACTCATCTTCTTTCAATAAGTACTAATGTTTAAAAATGTACTGTAACCACATATTTCTTTCTTTTTTTCAGATATCCTTATAATCCAGTGATCAGCAAACTTTTTTGTAAAGCGCTAGAAGGTAAATATGGTAAATATGTTAGGCTGCACGTGCCATATGGTCTCTGTAATAACGTCTCAATTCTGCTGTTTTAATGAAAAAATCAACCATAGACAATGCATAAATGGATAGGTGTGGCTGCACTCCAATTAAACTTTATTTATGGATACATATGCAAATTTTATATAATTTTCATGGATTATAAAAATTGCTTTTCTTTTGATATTTTCCCCAACCATTATAAAGTGTAAAACCGTATTTTTAGCTCAAGATTACTACAAAAACAAGCCGTGGGCTAATCTAATCAAATTGATAAGTAGTGTTTTCCATTTTATTTCTGATCAGCATTATTTATTACAGAACTAAACAACTTTTGACTCTACAATTGGCATATTAAGATCTCTGGATAAAAGGAAGCCAGGAAGAAAAAGTCCTTCAGCCACAATGTACTGACAGAAATTTATGAAAAGCAATAATGATGACCCTGGTGATAACAAGAAAAA
Organism: Cacajao melanocephalus; assembly: GCA_963573385.1. Taxonomy (NCBI): domain Eukaryota; kingdom Metazoa; phylum Chordata; class Mammalia; order Primates; family Pitheciidae; genus Cacajao; species Cacajao melanocephalus. The sequence continues at coordinate 57,454 of CAUYLG010068055.1, forward strand.
AGTCATTACTATATGGAATTACCCTGGGGCCTCTGTAAATTATCAACTACTTTTGCTTCACCAAAATAATCAAGTGGACTTCCCCAAAAAGAAAGAATAAGGGGAATAAAAAAAGAAAATGTATTCTGTGCTACTCTTTTTCCAAGTTTCCATAAAAGGATTTTAAAAATCCTCCTACTGTGCTGCAGAAGAAAAATAGAAAATATAAATTCTTCCCTAGCCACCTAGACCTTCTCTTTAGATGTTTAAGTCATTCAGGCATCCTTTCAGTAGGTTAGACAATCAGTTAACAGGAATTAAGTATTTCCTTTCACTTTTGAGTCAATAGGATATAAATGAAATGTTACTAAAATATGAAAATGAATGCAAATAAAGCTAAAATCACAATTAGAATTAGTTTATAGATATTCCTATAAACCAGAAGGTACATCAAAATGTACAGTTTGAGCACTCTAAAAATAAGCCACAATCCAAAAGGGAGTTATTGTCTTAAAACTGATGCCTTCGGCTCAGATAGCAACTCATCAGTGCTGCAACCTAAATGCTTATCCCAGTTTGTCTGGGAGAGAAAGAAATGGTTTTAGCTCCTGATGCTATCCATTCACTTGAGTAAAAAGGCACACAAAAGAATACATGTATATATTTGCAATTAAATTAAAATTATTGTCTCTTTCAGCTTTACACAGTTCAGTAAAAGGAAGTTGGGACTTCACAACTGCAACTTTCACTCAGATTTATAGGTACCATATTATGTTTATCAGTGACTTTTAATAGGTTTACAGCATCTAAACTGGCAATGTTTTAAAAAGCCAATAAATAACTGCATTATAATTTTGAATGTTTATGTCACAAAAAGGTAACAAATGCACTCCTTATGGGAAAAAATATTTCAGAGCACATGCATAAAGGAAAAAAGGAAAAGAAGTGTACCTATGCTTTTATGGTGATAAGGCCAGTTGAATGACTACCATTTTCTAAATCACATGAAGTAATGTGAATTTATAACAAAAAAATGTTCTCTTTGAAAAATGAATTGCAGATTTTGACCACTGCCACTACTTTAACCACCACAAATAACAAGTAGTCAAATAAGAAAATACTGTATGGTCGATTTTAGTAGAAAATGCATACTAATTTCAATAAATTTATATGGGTTCTGAAATAAAATTATATTAGTTGCCAGATCACCACGAACATAAAACTGGAAAGTACCTAAGCGTGAAAACACACTGAAGTTTCAGATCAAATGGAATTGGTTGACTCACGAGGTATTAGAACACTGACACAACAAGAAAGCCCTCAAAAAAGTGGGCATCCAGAAAGGAAGGAGGGAATACAATTGAACAATTTAAGTTTTAAGATCTCCCGCTCCACTTCTAAATATTCAGAGCCAGGTTTCATAACAATTGTTGTAAAAATGAAGCTTAGTCTAATATTTACCATTATTGACTCGGTAGCCTGGATTTAAACCCAAACTCTGCTACTCACCAGCGGTATGTCCCTGGGCAAGTCACTTAACCTCTCTGTGCCTTAGTTTCTTCATCTGTACATGAAACTCATACGTACCTCATAAGGTTACAGTGAGGAGCCACTGAGTTAACTTTTGTAAAATGCCTTATGTAGCTTTCACTTTCCATCTGACGAGTGTTTGATCGTGAAATAAAAGCCTTTGTCTCTTGACTTTTATTCATCTTTTCTGTTTAGAAGCCAAGTTCCCCAGCTGATTACAGAAGTCCTTCATGCTCACCTTGAATCCCTCCAGAGGCCAGTCCAGTTCTCACCCATTTCCTCACTCAGTACCTCCTTCCCTTTCCTCCTCTGATCAAGTCTTGCTTTTCCAAACTCATTCTTTCAGCTCGTTAAATCTGATAAGCGACTAATCATAGCTAAAATTTTTAAAGTGTGAACTATACTCTGGATACAATGCCAAGTTCTTTCCATATATCAACTCACTTAATTTGATTTAAACCTGTGGGCTAAGGACTCTTCACAATCTTATAGCAGAGGGAAGTAAGACTCCAAACGGTGAATAAATTGCACAAGATCACACAACCAGCAAATGACAGGCATGGGGCCTGAAGAAAGGTCATAGTGCTGGGGCTGTGCTGTCTTTCACAGTGCATTCCTACTTTCCCTCCATTGCAAATCTAATCAGGAGCCGGTGTGGAAATACTCTCTGTTCTGGGTACCTGAATGCATTTTAACAAAAACCTCTGCAGACAAAACCTAAATTCAGAATTTCAATTTCTAACAAACTACTGTCAGAGTATTGGGAAATTACAGATACTTCTCAGATTATCCTCTCCCATGTAGCTCCACACATCATTTCTTCTGCAAAACGTATAGACTTTTATAAGAACTTGGATAAATTTGTTACAGGGCAGGAACCATGAAGGGTGTTCTTGTTTGTTTTTTAATGGAAACAAGGTCCCTTCCAACTCTAGATCCCATAAGGAAAAGTATTAAGGCTCCAAAAGAAATGGGCAGTGGCCTCATTCCTCTCCCTCACCCTTTCTCCATTTTTAATCCTGGAATCTAGATTTTAAAATGGACCTATTACATTATTTCCTCCCAGGTGAAATAGACAAATATAAATGCACCATTAGCCATGCATTTCTTCACTGAATATCTTCCTGTTAGCTGTTTAGCTTCATCAGAAGGAAATAAAACCACTACTTATTTCTAGAGCATTCTGTGTCATTGGATCACCCTTCACAAGAGAAAAAATAAGTGCCACGCTTTTGAGATAGGAATCAGCAAGTTGTTGAGGGGAAGAGGGACTTGAGTTAGCAAAGGTGGATGAGGGAATATGTGTCGGAAATCGAGCGAGTGACTGAGTCATCAACATACTTCAGTTCTGACCATTTTTCTAATCTCTGCATTTTCAGATTCTGAAGTGTTAGTTCCTTAAGTCTTCTCAGTGTCACTGAATGCTGTAAAATCCTACAGCTTGTAAATTCAGTTTCAGTTTGGAAACAACTTCTCAAGCATAAGCTTTTGACAGGAAAAGTTAAAATACAAAATTAAGGAAATACATACTATCCTCCTCCTCTCTGATCAAGATGCTAACCTGCAGAGGTCGCTCAGTACAAGTCACCATATAAATAGGCACCCACTGGCCCAGTTGTGTCTTTCTACATTAGTAATCATTCATTTGCTTGTAATTCATTATAGTGTGTTTAGTTTTAAAATTAATTCCCCAGCTGATTTTAAGATTTATGGCTGAGTCTTTGCCTCAAAAGCTGACTACATTATGAAAAACACTCAATTGAAAAATAATTAATCTAGTGTCTTAAACTATCTTCATATTGAGTTTAGATGGGCACATTATCAGTCCCATACACTAGATATAATTTTTGAATCTATTGAAAGCAAAAAAAAAAAAAAAAAAAGCAAACAATTGTTTTAAATTTCCAGTAGATCATATTCTCAAGAGGCCAAACATATCTTTGATTCTGGAAGAAAAATTGCCTCTCCCAGAAGGAACCTGAAGAAAGGAATTCCAAGACTTAAGTGTCTTCTATATACTGCATCTCATTTAACTATTATGCATGGTCTCTGGGGGAGGTATTGTCAACTACATTTTATGAGTAGACAAGGAAATCCAGGCACGAAATAGTCATACTGTTTGCCCAAGGACCACACGCAACTGGAGAGACCATGGTTCCCTCTCTGGCCACTCTTCTTGTCCTATGTTACAATCATAGGCTCATTTCAGGGGTCCCAGTAACACATGAAACTCTTTCTGACTTACAGACTTTGTGTGCTATTCACTCCTTTTTGCCGGATCCTTCTCCTGGTTCCTTCTCATACTTCTAGGCTCAGCATAGATCTCTTAAAGTCTTCCATGTCCACTCTATCTGAAAATAGAGTTCCCTTTCTATTTGGTCTCAGCATGTTGTTTGTTTGCTTCACAGCAGTTGACTTTAGAAAATATGTATTTGGCCAGGCACGACGGGTCATGCCTGTAATCCCAGCACTTTGGGAGGCTGAGGCGGGTAGATCACGAGGTCAGGAGTTTGAGACCAGCCTGACCAACAAGGTGAAACCTCGTCTCTACTGAAAATACAAAAATTAGCTGGGCGTGGTGGCACACGCCTATAATCCCAGCTACTCAGGAGGATGAGGCAGGAGAATTGCCTGAACCTGGGAGGTGGAGGTTACAGTGAGCCAAGATCGCACCACTGCATTCCAGCCTGGGCAACAGAGTGAGACCTCGTCTCAAAAAAGAAAGAAAAAAAATATGTATTTGTTCAATTGGGTTTTTTTGTTGTTGTTTTTTGTTTTTGCCTTCTCTTCACCTACCTACTTAAGTGTAAACTCTAAGAAGGCAGTTTTCAGGTTCCTTTTGTGCACCCAACATCTAGAATGGCCACTAATACATCATTACAGGTCTTAAGTAAGTGTTTTTTAATGAATAAAAGAAAGGAAAAGAGAGGACAGATGGAAAGGAGGACTGAGTCCAAATTTGTTCTGACTGTGGGATGTTAGCTTTTGTATAGCTTTGTGGTCTAGGTGGACTCATAAGCTGGGAGTCCTTGCAGCAGATAGAAAACTCTGCCATGAGGAGTGAGAGATGTATGTGATCTCACCAGGGACTAAATCACCAGCAGGAGTTGAAGAGTTAAGTCCAAAGACCTGCTGTCAGTCAATGCTTCACCTGAAGAACTGCTCTAGGTTCAGGAAGCCCCAGTGCCCTCCAGCAGGAGCACGTTGGACCTTTGAGGCCCTGTCCAGCCAATGACCTGCTGGTCTCATTATGGAGTTCAACTTTGGTCTTTGTACTATTGCTTTTTCTTGAAGAGTTTTCTTATTTATTCCCTTTCATTCTTCTCTTTATTGCTGTGTTTTCAAAGCATTTGAGTTTTCCAATCATCTTATTCTATATTATATTAAATTTAGTATCATTTTGGCCCCTCATGCTTTATTATTCTTTTTGATATTCTAGTTGATATTTTTTAATTGAAAAAAAAGGATTTGTAACCTTTATTTTGCTTCTTTCAGCTACTTGTTTGGATTAATCAGTTCAGGCTGCTATAACCCAATACCATAGACTGGATGGCTTAAACAATGGAAATTATTTCCCACGGTTCTAGAACCTGGAAGTCTGAAATCAGAGTGCTAGCATGGTTGTCCTCTGGTGAGGGCCCTCTTGCTGGCTTGCAGACAGCTGCCTTCTGAGTAAGTCTTCACATGGTGAGGAAAGAGACAGAGAAACAGAGATAGCAAACTCTCTGATCTGTCTTTCCCCTTTTTTATGAGACAAGAGTCTCGCTCTGTTGCCCAGGCTGGATGCAGTGGGACAGTCTTGGCTTACTGCAACCTCTGCTTCCTGGTTTCAAGTGACTCTCCTGCCTCAGCCTCCCAAGTAGCTGGGACTACAGGTATGTGCCATCAGGCCTGGCTAAATTTTTTTTTGTATTTTTAGTACAGATGGGGTTTCACCATTTTGGCCAAGCTAGTTTCAAATTCCTGACCTCAGATGATCCACCTGCCTCTGCCTCCCAAAGTGCTGAGATTACAGGCATGAGCCACTGTGCCTGAACAGGTATGTCTTCTTAGAAGGGCACTAATTATCCCATTAGGAAGCCCTCCCACATGACCTTTTCTAAACCTATTTACCTCCCAAAGGCCCTATCTAAAAAGACCATCACATAAGGGGTTAGGGTTTCAACGTACATATTTGGGGATGGGGGACACAATTTAGTCCATAGCACTATTTTATGGCTGTCTTTCTGTTTTTTCATTTCTTTCATTTTTTTTTTTTTTGCTTTGTAGTATTCACTCATTAGTATGGAATCCTATTTAAACGTTCTTCTTGTCTCCGAGATGTTGCTACTTCATTTTCAGCTTTAACTATTTAATTTTATCCCTAAGTTTTTATTTCTGTTGTATAATTATATAATTTCAATTTTTTAAATTTCTATTTTATAATTACATGATTTGCCTATGTTTTATTGCTTTATTTTTGTGACTAAAATTCTGGATCTGTATAGAAGGAAGCTCTGATGACAGTTCTTTCTCTGAGAAACAGGGATCTTTTTTCACCTCCAGCTGATCATTTATCATCTTAGACTCCACATCCTCTCATCCTAGAGCAGTAAGCAAAAGATCTCTCCTTTCTCTACTGCTAACTTGAGAGAAATACGTCTGAGTGACTGGAAGAAGAGGACCACCTCACATCATAAGCCCTCTACACCTTCCATGAAGAAAAGCAGGATGCATGATGCCTGAGCTCTACCATGCAACCACCATGCCCCATAGAGGTCATGACCACAGGACTTAGTCTTTGAAGAAGAAGCAACAGATTGAGACATTTCATCTGGGGAGGAGTTCTCCATTCAGTCTTTGTTGGGGACTTGTCGCATGACCTGTCCCTGCTCCTGAGGATTGCTCAATCAATGCCCTGGACATAGAACATCTCCTTATAATAGAAGCTGGTTGCCAAGTGACAACTTGGCAGCAGATTCTTCTTCCTTATTAGGATAAATCTTTTCTTCATTCTGGGTGCACGGTGAACTTTCATGTATCACTTTGGCATATGCATGATATGATACCTGACCAGTGCCACCAGTATATCTGCCCCCATAGGAAGAAAACAGGGTCCCTCTGCTGCAGCATGAGAGGGGTGTATGCAGTCCATCACTCTGCATCAGCTACTGGGATAAACCTAGTAGCTATAGGAGAGCAGCATACACCACACAACTGATTTTGCTGTTCCTCTCTTTTCTACGAGTAAAACATTGTTCCAGCTACTGCCTTGTATGTTGAGTGCTCCTTGACAACTCCAAACCCATAGTTGATGCAGGGGGCCAAGGTCTGTGGGATTCTACTTCTAATGCTACATGGTTGTAATCCTTACTTGGGATCGGCAGCTGAGCCTGATTACTCAATAGTGTTTGAACAAACAAGCAAGTAGTCTTGAACCTCTGTTTATAGCCCTTGAAAGAAAGCATGAAAACTCATAAGCAGGGCTCAAAAATCTTTCTATAGTTAATAAAAATAAGTCTTCCTATAGTTAATAGAAATTTGTCAATGTGACTCCAATATACTAATTATCACATAGACTAAACATTCTTGCAGTTGTTTGTTATGTAGGTCTTCCTAATTCCCCCACCACACCCTATCAGAACAACAATGACAACAACAACGACAAATTCAACATATTTTCTATTACCTCATCTCCCTCATGAATTGCTTGGTTAAACTTTGAACAATTCATAATTTGACATAACTTAGTTTAATATTGTACTTCTGTCATTTTCATCCCATTGGCTGAGAGACCAAGTACAATATATTTTTTGAGCTTTCTAATCTCAAGGTAATGGTTAACTTTACATGTCAACTTGATGGCCACAGGGTACTCAGATATTTGGTAAAACATTATTCTGGGTGTGTCTGTGAGGGTGGTTTTGGATGAGATTAACATGTAAATCAATAGACTAAGTAAAGTAGATTGCACTCTTCAACATAGGTGAGCCTCACCTGATTTGTTGGATGCTGGAATAGAACAAAAGACAGAGTAAAAGAGAATCCTCTCTCTCTGCTGGACTGTTTTGTGAGCTGGCACATCCATCTTCTTCTAAACTTAGTCTGGAATATACACTGTTGGCTCTCCTGGTTCTCCAGCCTTTGAAGTCAGACTGGAACTACATCAGCTCTCCTCCAGCTGACATATGGCAGATTGGGGGACATCTCGGCTTTCACGTCATGTGAACAAATGTCTTAAAAACACATGAATCTCCCTCTCCTCTGTTTCTTCTCTCCTTCTCTCTCTGTCTCTATAGATAGATTGATAGACCTGAGATACGTACACACACACACACACACACACATGCACACATATACTATACCATTGGTTCTGAATCCTATTAGGTTAATGCAAAAGTAATTGTGGTCTTTGCCATGGAAAAAAACAATATTAATTTTGCACCAACTTAATATTCTCCCTTTGTTACCTCATCTGAGAAATACTAGTCATGATAGTATCTAAATTATGAGGTCTTTGAGAAAATAAAAGGAGAAGTAAAATCAAAAGTGCTTACCTGTATTACCAGTGCTCAGTAGACACTTTCATTATTCAATAGCTCTAGACATTTATTGAAAATCTTCACAGCAAATTCAATTTCTTTACAGCATTGATGTCATCAATCAATTTATTGTCTACTTTGGGAATCACACATAGTGTTCAGTGAATAAATCAGGTCAAAAAAGGACTCTCAGAGAGCTCCTGTCTTAGTTTCCCCTGAGGATCCTGGCAAGGGTTCAGGCTGCCACATTCTGAGTTTTATGTCAAAACTTCTCAGCCTGCACTTGGCACCTGAAGTATGCTCATCATATTGGATCTTTGATCAAAGGACCACAAGGTGAGGGGAAGAGGAGAGGGAATGTACAAGGGATGAGGAACAGATGGCATTTTCTTCCACCTACACAAAGGGAAGTACAAAGCAAGCAGATTCTGTGAGGCAAAGGGAAATATGAGTTCCAACAACACCTCATGTAAGTTTTTCCAGTTGCCATATTTTGTTTGTTTGTTTGTTTTTGAGACAGGGTCTCACTGTGTAGCCAAGGCTGGAATACAGTGATGCAATCTCAGCTCACTGCTGAGACCTGCTGGCTCGACCTCCTGACTCCAGCAACCCTCCCACCTCAGCCTTCCAAGTAGCTGAGAATACAGGGGTGCACCACCACACCTGGGTAATTTTTGTATTTTGGGGGATGGGGTTTTGCCATGTTGCCTAAGCTGATCTGGAACTTCTGGCCTCAAGCGATCCACCCACTTCAGCCTCCTAAAGTTCTGGGATTACAGGCTTGCACCACCGTACCCAGCCAGTTGCCATATTTTTAAACATACCTTTTAAATACTCGTCAAGAAAACCTACGAGAGGTCATACAAAAATTTTTTCATGACTCAGATATATTTCCTTTACAATTTGAAGAAATACAAGTATTTACTCTTTTATTTTTATGCCACTACAAAGGTGTAACTCACTTAGTTTCCTGCTACCTCCTTGACTTCCTATCTTTTTCCCTTAGGCCCTATACAATTGCCATTTATCAATGACCAGTTAGTTTTATAGGTTTATTACATGAAGGAGGACTTAGTCAACTATTATCTAACTCAGTCACATATTATCTTCAAAACTGTGAATGTCTTCACATATTTGAAGTTCAGAAAGGTCACATATGAAGTGAGAGAACTATCTATCTGATTCCTTTTCAGGTCATTCTACATGGCCACCACTATGATTAAACAATGAAAGTGTGAGAAGTAGGGGGAAATAATTAGGCTGGATAAATACTATGGCCCCTCATGCAGCACTTCATGCCATGAAAATGTTTCAAAAACCGTTAGGCGTACCAAGTTTGAAAGAAGCAAAAATTATGCTTTACACACATCATCTGGCATCCAGTGTGCACACTGTAAGTCATTTAAACAACCAAATATCAACAACCAAAGAAGCGATATAATCCATCTTGCCCCAAAAGTAGTTCAACTAATATGGCTAAAAATACAACCATAATTCCATGGGATATTGAATTTATAAAGAGTTATAGATAACATAAGAATGGAATGTATCTTCCTGTGTTTTATTCTTCTCTTGCATTTGCTTCACAATTAAATATTTTGATAAACATAAGACAAACTGTTAAACATAATTTTGTAAACAGTTAAGAGAATCTTTAAAAACTTACTAAATATTAGCGTACCATATGGATGCTTTAACATTATAAACAAAAGCAGGTTTTATTTTTTTTCCAAGCACATAGTTAGACAACAAGTGAAAATTTAATTCGACTGGGATTCGGGGGCTCTGTAGCTTTTAGTATAGTAATACATGTGGATTATCTTTTAACCAAATGCATTAGTTGCTTTTTAAACCAGGTACAATGAATATATTTAAACAATTGTTAAGAATATAAGAAACAGGAGGGTTTTATAAAGAGATGACTAGAAATAAATAAGACTGATTTTTCTTGTGTATTCTATAAAGCTTACTCTGAAAGCAATTAAGAAAGATTTTTTAAAAATCCTTAGCATCCATGGAATATACATATGTCAGTGCCCCAATTTTAGCCTCCAGGCAAAAACTGCCCCATGATCTTAAACTAACTTACATGCTCTAAGTTCCAGTTTCCTCATCTGTAAAGATAATAACAGTATTTAACGCATAATTTTGTGAAGATTTTAAAAGATGATAAATGTCAAAAGTTTGGCATAGTGTCTGACTTACTATAAGGACGTGGTACCTTCTAGCTGCTTTCATTGTTGTTATCATTATTAATCCCTTTCAAGGTTTATTGGACTTGTTAAAAGTCAACATTTTTACTTGGTATCAAGCAATTTCTGATCTTACTGTTTTAATAACGTGATAGTAATTTATGATGGGTAAACAGATTATTTGGGCAGACTATTTGGACAGACTATTCCAGTAGTAAACTTCAATGCTTTCCTAATATGCAGATAAAAGTATTTCAAAAAGGGAAAATATATCAGCAATATGAGGAAAATGCATGAGAAAGTGTGTTGATTATTTTATATCAAATTAGGAAAAGTTAGCACTTTGTAAACATTCATAGTGGTGAGTCAGTATAGAGAATGCAGGCACTGCAAATATTTTTATGCTTAGTACTTGGGATTCTTTTTTTCCATTTATGAAGAAGGAAAAGGTAAAAGAATAAATGGTACTTGTTACTGATGACCACATGTTAAGCACTCAAGAACAGCCTGCAAGAGGCCTTTGAATCCTTACTCAGTTGGGCTGGTTCAGAAATCCTTAGGGATTAGTTGCTTATTGACAACTAATCCTGGGAAATGTCTTGAGGGTTACACTTAGTACCCGTTCTTGTTAATAAATGTTAAAATACTTCTCTAGAAAATTAGATACAAATCCTGAGCAAACCAAAATCCAATTTCAAGAGCAGCTTTCAAGTTTGAGAGGTTTTCTCTCTGTTCCATGAAAACACAAGGAGCAAGGAGCATAAATTGTAAAGAACATTTCGACATAAAGACGCCATGGAGCATTCAGTACTTCCTCGTGAATTTTCAGTAGGAAAAAAAATAGGTCTTTCATGAAAAACAATCTCAAACTACTCCCTCCACTCAGAATTCATAATTATGCTTAATCTGCTGCTCCTCTTGGCTCACTTACAGGTCCTGTTGGCAGGTAGTGAATACAAAATCAATTTAATGGGGGTGTCCCCTGGGAATGGAGCAAAAGTTTGAGCATTTACCGTTTCACAATGGAGAAATGCCAGCTGTTGGGAACCCTGAGCTCCACAGCCACAGCTCCTCCAAAGCAGCCACGCACACGGATAGTCAGCAACCTGGGAAGGAAGAGGCAGAGGCTGGGCAAAGGATGGCCCTAGTGTGAGAATGGGAAACAGGGCTGCAAAGCTGCGTGGCTTATCAGCAACACAGCTAGACCGGCAATCCCTAGTGAGATGTGGCAATGCCCAGCATGGGGTGAGCTTCTGTCTGCCTTCCTTTGGCAGGGGGCTGCCGCAAGGGCGAGTGTTAATGAGAGTGAGGTGCTTGGAGATAGGAGATGCTTGGGTCCATCAAAGGACCCATTCAGAGCTTCCCTGTCTCCATCACCCACTCAGGAGCTGCCAAACCAGCTTAAGTTACTATCCTCTCTGCATTCCTAAGGGTATGGTTACTTACAGACCCACTGGACTGCCGGGGATTAAAAGAGAAAGCATTTCTCATTGTGTGTGTGTGTGTGCATGTAATACTGACATTTTGTTGTGTGTATTTTGTTTGTGTTTCTGTGTATTTTAATTTATATTTAAAATAGATTTGAAGGAGAGATAATGTTACTAATTCCAAAGAAAGCTCTTTGTTTCTATCACATTCACTCACTCATTAATTCATTCACTCATTCATTTAAACATTCTTCAGTATATAGTGCATTCGATTATAAATCACCTATGCTCTTTTTAAAAATAAAGCTGTCATCAAAGCAGAATTTCTTTCACTGTGGTATAAAAACACCCATTCTCAAGCTGCCAATATTTTGCAAAAGCATTCCATCTTTTGCTTTATTCTTTGTTTCAGGAAAAAAGATTTTTTTTAATGTATTTTTTTCACTCCTGATTCCTGTAAGCCCTTAATCCTATGTGTAACATTCATGCATGTGTGTATGTTTGTATGTGTGTATACATACTTTTATTCATTAATAAAATTATTTATTAAACACCTACTATCTGGAGGTGTTTACATGCTGGGTATAGAAAGAGGAGTAGGACACAGTCCAGACTTCTGAAACTCTCCCTGACAATGAGAATATGTGCATGTAAACAAGTCTGATGCTGTAAGCCATTAAAGCGTCCAAGAGTAGTGTGTATTAATCACCACCACAACCGCCACAAAATGGCTTCTTGTACTGAGATGAGAGGGTCTTAGTTAGAAAAAGATGCCTGACTTGGATCCCACTGTTATTCTTCAGTTTTAATAAAAACCACCAATAACAATGTGTTTTCTGAATTTATCTCCAGCATCTCTTCTTTATTTTGAACAAGTGCCATAATAAAGTCACAGTTAATAAAGGTCACAGAGTATTTAAGGGGCAATAGCCATACTCTTAGTGGGGGCCATAGAGGTCTGGACTGTTCAAATGAAGGGGCCAGGCAGCATGAACTCCAATATGTGCAACTTATACATGAAAAATATGAGGCCCTCAGTGAGAATAAAGGATCATTTGCTTGAGATTAGAATGTCTAGGATCATTTGCTTTGGTCCTTAGGCATCTTTTGATTCTATGGAGACCCAAACAGTTCAATATCCAATTAAAAAGAAAAGAACAAAACCCCAGAACATGAGAACTTGTTTTAAATCATCCCTGGGAAATTTCCAGAAAAGCAAATTACATCCAAAGAGCATGATTTAACATTTTTTTTCATTACAAAGAACATTTATTACATATTTTGGGGACCTAGCCCTTTTTGTAAGAATAGTTGGTTAGGTGACATACAATCCACACACCATTTCTCCACTAACACTAAATAATGACTATTAAATCTACCACCCTATCTTCTCAGGTGATGGTGGTTTAGCTGATACCTGTGTCTCTACAGCCTTGGCAGTTTATTCATTCCCTTGTTCAACTAACATTCATTAAGCATATCTTTTGTGCCAGGCACTGTGCCTATAGCCTTCAAGAAGTATACAGTTAAATGGGAGAATCAAAAATTATATGTGTTGGACAAATTGTAATATAAAGTAAAAGAAAAGTATTGCAATAAAAGTATGAACAATGCTGATTTGGTTTGGCTCTATAGCCCCACCCAAATCTCACTTGAATTGTAATCCCACAGGTCAGGGAAGAGACCTGGTGGGAGGTGATTGGATTATGGGGGTGTTTCCCCCATGCTGTTCTCATAATAGAGTTCTCACAAGACCTAGTTGTTTGCTAAGTGTTCGGCTCTTCCCCCTTCTCTCTCTGTCTCCTACTGCCTTGTGAAGAAACTGCTTGCTTCTCCTTCACCTTCCACCATGACTGTAAGTTTCCTGAGGTTTCCCCAGCCATGTGGAGCTGTGAATCAATTAAACCTCTTTTCTTTATAAATTACCCAGTCTCAGGTACTTCTTGATAGCAGTGTGAAAAGGGACTAATACAAGAAATTGGTACCAGGAGTTTGGGGCACTGTTATAAAGATACCTGAAAATGTGGAACTAAGTTTGAAACTGGGTAACAGGAAGAGGTTGGATCAGTTTGGAGGGCTTAGAAGAAGATAGGAAGACTTGGGAAAGTTTGGAACTTCCTAAAGACTTGTTGAATGGTTTTGATCAAAATGCTGATAGTGACATGGACAATGAAGTCCAGGCTAAGGTGGTCTCAGATGGAGATGAGGAGTTTATTGGAAATTGGCATAAAGGTCACTCCTGCAATGCTTTAGCAAAAAGATTGGAAGCATTGCTCACCTGCCCTAGAAATATGTGAAACTTTGAACTTGAGACAGATTATTTAGGCTATCTGGCAGGAAAAAAAAGTTCTATGCAGCAAAATGTTCAAGATGTAACCTTGTGTTTTCTAAAAGTGCACATTCACATGCATGAAGAAAGATATGGTCTGAAATTGGAACTTATGTTTAAAAGGGAAGCAAGCATAAAAGTTTGAAAATTTTGCAACCTGACCATGTGGTAGAAAAGAAAAACCCTTTTACTGGAGATAAATTTAAACCACAAGCAGAAATTTGCATAAGTAACAAGTATTCAAATGTTAATAGCCAAGACAACAGTGAAAACATCTCCAGGGCATGTCAGAGATGCTCACAGCAGCCCCTTGCATCACAGGCCCAGAGGTCTAGGAGGAAAAAGTGGTTTCATGGGCCAGTCCCAGGACCCCACTGCTCTGTGCAGCTTTGGGATATGGTACCCTGTGTTCCAGTCATTTCAGCTCTAGCCAAGGCTAAAAGGGGCCATACTGCTCAGGCCAACACTTCAGAGGGTGCAAGCCCAAAGACTTGGCAGTTTCATGTGGTGTTGGGCTTGTGGGTGAACAGAAGACAAGAGTTGAACTTTGGGAACCTCTGCCTAGATTTCAGAGGATGTATGGAAATGCCTAGATGTCCAGGCAGAAGTCTACTGCAGGGGTAGAGACCTCATGGAGAACATCTACTAGGGCAGTGCAGAGGGAAAATGTGGGGTTAGAGTACCCACACAGAGTCCCCACTGGGGCACTGCCTGGTGAAGCTGTGAAAAGAGGGCCACCATCTTCCAGACCCCAGAATGATGGGTCCTCTGAGAGCTTGCACTGTGCACCAGAAATAGTTGCAGGCACTCAATGACAGCCCGTGAAAGCAGTCATGAGGGCTGTAGCTTGAAGAACCACAGGAGTGGAGCTGCCAAAGGCCTTAGGAGCCCACTCTTGTATCAGCATGCCCTGGGTGTGAAACATGGAATAAAAGGAGACTAGTTTAGAACTTTAAGATTTAATGACTGCCCTGTTGGGTTTTGGATTTTCATGGGGCCTGTAGCCCCTTTGTTTTGGCCATTTTCTGCCATTTGGAATGAGAGGATTTACCCAATGCCTATACCTCCATTGCATTTGGAAGTAACATTTACCCAATGCCTATACCCCTAATGTATCTTGGAAGCAAGTAACTTGCTTTTGATTTTACAGGCTTGTAGGCAGAAGGGACTTGCCTTGTTACAGATAAGACTTTGGACTTGGACTTTTGGGTTAATGCTGGAATGAGTTAAAACTTTGGAGGACTGTTGGGAAGGCATGATTATGTTTTGAAATGTAAGGACAGGAAATGTGGGAGGG
This sequence comes from Cacajao melanocephalus, assembly GCA_963573385.1. Taxonomy (NCBI): domain Eukaryota; kingdom Metazoa; phylum Chordata; class Mammalia; order Primates; family Pitheciidae; genus Cacajao; species Cacajao melanocephalus. Next base: position 72,729 of record CAUYLG010068055.1, read on the forward strand.
ACCGGGGGCAAAATGATATGATTTGGCTCTGCTTTGTGGCCCCATCCAAATCTCATCTCAAATTGTAATCTTCACATGTCAGGGAGTTACCTTGTGGGAGGTGATGGATCATGGGTATGCTTTCCCCCATGTTGTTTTCATGATAGAGTACTCATGAGATCTGGTTGTTTGATATGTGCATGGCTCTTTGACCTTCTCTCTCCCTCTTGCTTCCTTGTGAAGAAGGTGCTTGCTTCCCCTTCACCCTCTGCCATAATTATAAATTTCCTGAGATCTCTGCAGCCACAAGAAACTGTAAGTCAACTAAACCTTTAAAAAAAAAATAAACAAATTACCCAGTCTTAGATAGTTCCTTATAGGACTGTGAAAACAGACTATTACAAATGCTTATTAGTTGTACTAATAATAGTAAGGCCATTGTATAAAACAGGTATCCAAGAGTCCACACTAGTACAAATAAATCAATACAGGAAAGGGAAAACCAACAAATAGGAAAGACTAGCAGACAATTAGTGTTCAAGCATCAAGAGCATGAGAGCTTTGAGAATTTGGCCCAGCTGGATGTGTATGTTTCTGTCTTTGCTTAGGACAAGTTTAGAAAGTACAAGATAATCTTCATTTGTTGCTGTTTCCTTCTGCTTCTCCACCTTTTTCAGTGATTCTGTTTCAACAAGATCTGAATGTAGTTCTTTTAATGTGAGGTCTTAGAAACTACTACAGTTTGGTGTGTTTGACTCCTAATCTTATGTTGAAATCTGATCTCCAATGTTGGAGGCAGAGCTTAATGGGAGATGTTTAGGTCATGGGGATAAATCCCACATGAAGAGATTAATGTGTCCCTAGAGGAGTGGTGGTGAGCCTCATTTCTCTTGAGAACTGGGTGTTAAAAAGAGCCTGACACCTCCTCTCTCTCTCTCCCTCTCTCTCACCATGTGACCTGTACACACCAGCTCCCCTTTACCTTCTGCTATGAACAGAAGCAGCCTGAAGCCCAAACCAGAAGCAGGTGCTGGTGCCATGCTTCTTATACAACCTGCAGAACCATGATCCAAATAAACTTCTTTTCTTTATACATTACACAGCCTCAGGTATGCCTTTATAGCAACACAAACAGACTAAGACAGAAAGCAAGGAACACTTGTGTAGAATCCAAACATTGTGGCCAGGCTTTATACAGGTTTCTAAAAGGCCTTTGTTAGAAATAGAGGTGTTATAATCACTAATTCTACTGCACAGGGAAATGCTAAGCTCTTCTCTCCATGACCTGTTAGTGAATAGGACTCAGCCTGCATTGTGCTTTCTCTTTCCTGAGGTATCCTCTCATTGAGGTCCTCATTAATTCTTACTACACTAAGACTAGTCTCTCTCAGGAATGTTTGGGAAGATGACTGGATGTAGGAGCCCATCCATGTTTCCCCTATATTCTTTAACACAGCTGCTCCAGTGTGAGAAGTTCTGAAATAGTTTCCACTTCCCTCTATTGCTGTCATGTTTCCATGATGATTGTTTTCTGTACCTTACTGCCCTTACACTTCTGCACTGTGTAATTGCTGAATCACAAACACTTCCCCCTGGATGGTCAGCAAACTACAGCTTGTCTTATTATCTGTTGCTCTTTGCTTTGGTTCCATTGAAAAATCAGTCCAAGAAACGGTGTTCTCTCCACTGCTAACAGATGTCCCATGCTGAGGCCCGTGACTAGAGTTCCTTTGTTTCTTCTTTGAAATGCTATCTTTTTCCTTTGCCTGCCTATTTCCCACCTGTTGGCCCTCTTAGAGGATTTTCATCTACCAGTCTGGGTGAAACTCAAAGCTTCTGTGACAATGACAAAAATATATGCAATATTATCTATATAGAAACATTTGCTCATAACTATACTGCTGCAAGCTTCTTGATCTTTGTGACTTCATTTAATATCATTTTCCTTCTCAAACCTTGCTAGCTTTCTTTCTGATCCCTGAACTTGACCAGGCATCCCTGCTGCCTGTTCTCTCTTCCCTCCATTCTCTCATGATCCTTCCCTCTGCATGGCTGCCAACTTCTTGTCATTAGAATCTTAGTTTAAAAGCTCTTCTAGAAGATGCCCTCCCTCTATGGCTGGGTCAGAGAATGCAAAAGATGAGCCTGGAAGACCTTGCAGTGCCAGAAAGTAAGGAAGTATCATGTACAGAGGACATAGGGCCTAGCATAAAGGAACTTCCACTTGGACATTCAGATCATCAAAATAAATAATAGTAAACAATTACAAGACACGAAATAAAACAGGAATCCAAGAGTCCACACGGGCATAAGTAAATCCAGAAAGGAATTGGGAAACACAATATAGAAGGAAAGATGGAATTAGAAATTAATATTTAGAAACTATCATAATAATTGATTCAGGCAAAAAAATATATAGGAACTATGATTATAGACCTGCGTGAAAGTATGAGAAGTAACGGTATTCATAAACTATCTCTCCACAAAATACTTACTAATAATGTACAGGAAAAAATAGCAATTTCACAATAAAGAAACATGTCAGATACTACCTTAACCAAGTGATCAAATTAACATTATTAGTAATAGAACAAATTGACATCATGTGCTCCATTAATAGGATGCCAACGTTGCCTAATGGTATTTCTGCCAAAAGTGCAGACTCTCAATCTAATCATGAGGAAACCAGAAGACATTACAAAAAAGGATTGGCTTCTTACTCTTCAAAAATGTCAAGGTTATGAAACACAGGAAAGACTGAGGAACTCTGCTGAATTAAAGGAGGCTAAAGAGACGTGACAACTGAATGCCACACATGTTCCAGGGTTTTCTTTTGCTGTAAAAGACATTATTTGGAAAATCAATCAAAACTGAAGGTCTGTAGGTTAGGTAAGAGTATTGCATCAGTGCTAGTTTCCTGATTTTGATAATTATAAGGTTGCTATGTAAGAGAATGCACTTTCTTTCAGAAAATGCAAATTTAAGTATTTAGAGGAGAAGGGGCCTTATGTCTGCAATTTGCCCTAAAATGGTTCAGGAAAGAGAAAGCAAATATATATGTATGTCTGTATGTGTGTGTGTGTGAGAGAGAGAGAGAGAAACAGAGAGGGAGAAGGTAACTGTGGTGAAATTTCGACACTGGGGAATTTGGGTGAATAATTCTGATCTTGAAACTTTAATGTACACCTGAAAAGTCATGAAAATTAAAAAGTTTAAAGAAGAAAGAAGAAGAAAAAGAAGAGTTTTTCCCTGGTCACATAGTGACTTTACATATCCTATTTCAGTTCTCTTCATGCCAGCTGTCACTACTTGATGTAATTCCTGACTTTACATTACTAGTTTATCTGTATATTTCTTGCCTTCCCCACTAGAATGTAAGCTCTCTGAGACAAGAAACTTGCATATCTTACCTGTGCTATAAATTACCACTAAAACATTCTATTTCTGACTCAAAGTTTCCTTAACTATCTCACTCCATTTCGTATTGCCACCCCAGGTTAAGCTAAACTCAGGTCTTCGATGGAAGAATTTGAGGTCCTTCTAAATGGGTCCTCTACTTCCATTCTTCCTCTGATGTAGTTTCCTAGTTGCTATAGTCACCACTGCATGTAAATCAGATTCTCTTTAAAAAAAAAAAAAAATCCAATGGTTTTCCTTCAGAATTAGAATAAAATCCAAATTCTAAACCATGGCCTGTGAGGCCCCTGGCCTCCACCTAGACTTTCTCTGCTGTTATTCTTTATTTTTTGGACTCAGCTTTGCATAAATTGCTATTTCCTGTGCCTCAAACACTTCTTTCCCACAAGCTCCCCAATTCATTCATGCCCCTGCTCAGATATCCCCTCTACCACTTCTTCCGATCTATTTAAATAGCCTCCCTCTCCCTATCAAACTAGTTCTTGTCTATTAATCTGAATCATTTGAAAGTAAGTTCCTCCTTTACCTCTGAATACTTTTTCTCTCATTATGACTTAAAATGCCATTTAATATGTATTCATATGCCTGTTTGTCTCCCCTACATGAAGTTAAGTGTAGTCAGAGCAGAGATTTTTGTCAAACTGTTGAACACTTTAACCCCAGCCTAGGCACACAGTAGGTCATCAATTAATTTGTATTAAAAGAATCAATATTTAATGTTTTCTGTAAATAGTAAATATAATAATAGAATATAATGTCTTCTTCAGTAAAGCAATTTTTATAGCCATCAAGGTGAGACTCAGACTTTTTGATTAGTTGGCTATAAATTTATTAATGATAATCACAGCTGTTCTTAAGACCTGCTCCAATCCTGTAATCACAGTGTCATATAATTACCTCTGGCTAGGTTGTCAGGCTTTAAAAAAAAAACCTGTGGTATCCCATGGCCACAGGTCTTGTTTGGTTAGGACCACCACCCAGGACTAGTCAACCTGGGCTTAGGCCAAGAACCAGCCACTTGCGGCCATCACAATTTCATGATTTCCACTAACTCTCCAAAGTCTCTCAGAATGTTCTTGGGATTCTGTGAGAGGTTCATTGTTTTGCCTCCATGATTTGGGGCCGATAGAAATAGTCCCTGTGGTAAGCATCACAGGAGTATAACTTCCTTAGAAAACAACAGGTTATTTTCTCTATGATCTTTCTTCATTCCTTTCTCAGAAATTTTTCCCACATTGATGGCAGTAGGAGAAACATCTGTGGTTAATATTCAAAAGCCATGGCTTATATTCAAACTGCTATAATCCTAGTGGGGGTAAAATATAAACTGGTAGCACCTGAAATCCTTTAACTCTTTCCTGTCACATTATTTTATGTGCCCACGTACAACAGGATCTCACAGTCTGGTTCTGCTAATGATGGGGCAAATTTACAATTTCCTAAGGAGTCAGGATGGCATATTGGAAAGACTATAAGTTTAGAGTCATGCAGATTTGTTTTCTAACCCTGGTTTTACTACTGTGTCTGACTAACAAGTGACCTTGGATAAGTGACTTAATCTCAGTGGCCTTTCGATTTTCCAGAGGCTTTAACTTCTGCCTCAGAAGAATTTGGTGAAGATTAAAAGAGGAAACAGATGTGTGCCACCCAGCATGGAGTCTGACATGTGGTCAATGCCCATTGATTAGAACATGCCCATCGCATTAGCCTGGCACACAGAAGGAACTCAATACATATTTGCAGGGTGAATGGGCAAATGAAGGCCTGCAAAATGTGAAGTCCGTGTGCTTTCCTCTCCCCACTAGTTCTGGACCCATTCCATCCCCCAAATGTTCACAAGAATAGAAGCAATAATGTATACTGAAATTCACCAGTGTGAATGATTTTAAATTGCTTCATATTTACTCACATCCGTTGGCAGAAAGATTTTAGCTCACAGAGATAAAACAAACAAAAAACAAAGAGAAACCAATACAATTTATTGTCCATTAGCAAAAGCCTCATTTCAGTTGGAAAGCTGAATGTCCTAGTAGGTGGCTCTTCCAAATAGAAAACAACAACAACAACTAATCCACAATTAAATTAAAATGAGACCTTCATTAACATATAAAGCTAGAGCTGTCCATCACTGTCACTTATTTTACTCTGAGCTTGTTTGATATCTAAAGACAACTCGTGTAAACTGATCTGATACCAGGTCATTATACCAGCTAACTGGGGCAATCACTCTTCCTGATCCCATTGTTTATGGCAGAGACTTATGGATCAAATTTACATTGTCTTCTTTATTCTGAGCACACAGCTAGCCTACATTTCCCAGGTTTCATTGCGGTTAGTTATTGCTACAGACTAGATACTAACTAGTCAATGAAAAGTGAGTAAAAACGAAATGAATCACTTTCAGGTATGGTCCACTGAAACCTCCCACTAACACTGTCCATGTTTCCCTCTTTCTGGCTAAAAGAATAGGGAAAACCTCAGGGTAACCTTAGAAACTATATGTTGAGGATAGCTGCACTTCTGTAATATCCGGAGTCCCTGAATACCTTTGTAGAGGCCAACTATTTCACCAACGTATTTGTCTATGGATCTGCCCTGTTATGTGAGCAAGAAATAAACTTCTATTGTATTGAGTCATAATACATTTGGAGGTCAATCTGTTATAAAGATTATTCTGCTCTATGAATACACTGCTGAATAGAAATAGGTTTTCTCTATCAATCACCCCCCCAACACACATACACACGGAAGTGAAGGAGTTATAAAAGTAACCAATGTCAAAGTGGGTACTCAGCATATACATAATCCTTCAGTTGTTTTTATCTTAGAATTCCTTATCCTTACAACACTTCCAGACCAAATACAGAAAATTTCCATCAGTATTTGTTTTCTCACATTTTATAGTGCCTCAGTACATCTAACACTGAACATTACTTAAACTAATACTAAGATAAATATTCATAATCATTTCTATGTTTCTATGATCAATCCTATAAGAGTTGCATCCTTAAAAATTTTGCAACCAATACTTTTTTTAAGAATCTTTATATTCTTCTTTCACTTTATCTTATGAATTACATGAAGACAAGGCCAAAGTTGCTTATCAATGAATATCCAGTGCATAGAATAATGCCTGGCATATAGGGGAGCACTCAGTAATCATCAAGCTCCCTGCAATTAGACAAACATAGTCATAGGAAATATATTTTATTATTAACTCAAAGTTTCTGTACTTTTAGTCAATCAATGCCATATCATGTACATAAAACGGTCACACAGTAATAATGTGAACTTTAAATCTGTGCCTAGTGTTCTATTATTGGAATGCTAAGCATGTGAGAGTTATTTATGTCCTACTGCTCAAGGTAATCACCAAGGTCTGGTTTTACAATTCAAAAAATTACAACCTCAGGCATAAATGGGTTAAAGAATAGGATAAATGAAACAAAAGAAATGGTCTCTCCTCTTAATAATAAGTTCCAGGAAAGGCACAACATTGATACTGACTTGGAATTGATACTGACTTGGAGGATGCAACCCCAGTAAAGGGCATGAACCAAACAGATGAAGATTCTATCCTCCTCTGGTTTTGTGCCCAGTGCATCTGCACACCTTGCTAGTTCTACTGTTGTTCTTAAAGTCTATTTTTAAGACTCAGCAGCAGTAAATCTTTTTTTTTCTTTAAGAAGCTTTTCTAAGCCTTTTTCTTGCACAGAGAAAAAGATGTTTCTCAAAAAATAAAGAGTTGCTGAAAGCCAGAAGCTTTTGATTTAGTAGAAAACTCCAAACTCATCAATTTTAATCAATGCTAAATTGGGAAATCTCAGGATCTTAGGTTTTGTATATTTCTTAACATCCAATGTTTTCAAGACTATTTAATTAAATCAGCTAACCTGAAAAAAAATACTAAAGAGTCAAGGAGAAAATACAGAGAAACGTCTCAGAGCTTATATAGAGAATTCTTTTATTCATTGCAAAAGCTGCAGGTTCACAGGCCTGTAATCCAAGGAAAATTAGTTCATTCATCTTTAACCATATACATAGATATGCCTCTCATATTTTTACCCTACCTACACTAATTCATAACTGTCAATCAACTTTTAAAGCCTTGATTATGTCTGAAGGTCTTGGTGAGGTTAGTTGGCCACATTACAAAATCCTCCTAAAAATCATTATATTTTCTTCAATGTCAATGCTCACCACTTAATGGAATCTTCATTTCAAATTCATACTCTTTGCTCACTACAAGTCAATATGAGAGGTTTTGTAATTATTGTGAAAGTAATATGCACTTATATGAAAGTTTTAGAGAAGAGAAATAACCAATTTCAATTAGTATAGCAATTGAAATTCATAAGTTTCCTTAATCTTCTTGAAAGTTTTAGTAATTTATGTTTCTTTATTTAATATGGAAGAAAATTTATTTGTTAACTTCTAAAACATTTTGTACAGGAGGTCAACCTTGACTACAAATGACCTACACATCTACTCCAACTGTTCAACTTAGTGACTATATGTGGATATGTTTTTAACCTGCTTTTGAAAGCAAAAATTATCATGCTTGAACTTTTATTATGTACACAAACTATTTTATTTTTTGTTTGATGAGGTTTTACTACTATTTGTTTAATAAAAAATGTATCTCTGACATTTTGTGCCAGACGACTTAAAAATTACATCTCATAATTACATCTCATAATTAAAAATTACATCTCATAATTTTAAAATCTGTAAGTTGTAGAATAACACATTTCCCTCGTATTCCTTTTTCTAATCCATTGTCCCCACTTCCCAGATATCCACTATTATTCATTTCTTGCATATTCTTCCAGAGCTTCTTTGTGCAAATACAAACAAATGCAAAACACTGACTGTCATTTCTACATATTTGACACAAATGATCACAGGTTCTACATACTCTTTGGTAGCTTTATTCTCATTCTTATGAAGGAAAACTTTGAATATTACTCATAATGTCTGAAACTATCTCCTCCAGATATTTTTAATAACAAAATTACTTAAAGAAGAAGAAAACAGTAGGAACCAAAACTCTTTATAAAAGGCAAAAACAGAAGTGAAATTCTAATGTTGACACAGAGCAAAAAAAACCATTGGCAGGCAGGCATCTTTTCCACCAGCTGCTGGCTCCCTTAGATGAACCACCGAGGTTAATTTTTTTAATTAAGGTATAAACAAGAAGCACATTTTTTAGAAAGTCATCTAACAAATATTAGATGGGCACCTACCTACTTTGTAACAGTCCACTGCTAAGGAAGATAACCGTAGAATAAATGGAAAATGTCTTCTCATGGAGTTATATTCTAGTGGGAGGAGTTGAGTTACCTGAGATAGATGGTGAGGGAAGGTCTCTGTGTGGGCAAAATTTCAGCTAGTTCATGGAGAGACCTGTGGGCAGATAGCGTCTGGTGAAAAGAATCATGAAAGTTAAGGAGACAAATTAACTGGCAGCAGTGCTTAGGAAACAAGATTGAGAAGTAGGCACTGTCCAGGTCTGATAGGAATTTGTGGCTCTTGTCAAGGAGGTAGATTCTTTCACAAGTGCGATGGGAAGCTGTTGGATTTTTGTTGTCGTTGTTTTGAGATGGAGTTTCACTTTGTCGCCCAGGCTGGAGTGCAGTGGCGCCATCTCGGCTCACTGTAACCTCCGCCTCCCAGGTTCAAGTGATTCTCCTGCCTCAGCCTCTCAAGGAGCTGGGAGTACAGGTGCCTGCCAATACACCCAGCTAATTATTTGTATTTTTAGCAGAGACGAGGTTTCACCGAGTTAGCTAGGATGATCTCGATCTCCTGACCTCGTGATCTGCCCACCTCGGCCTCCCGAAGTGCTGGGATTACAGTATGAGCCACCATGCCTGGCCTGGGTGTTTTTAGAGGGAAATGACATGTCCTTATTTTCTCTAGGATGGTGTTCATAAATGAACTCCTTCTTACACTTTTGGTAATTGAGTTTTCATGTAGAGGATTTGAGATGGAAAAAGAAAGTCCTATTAATGTGACTTTCCTAAGAACCTGTAGGGAAGGGGAAACTCACATCACCTTTCCTTTATAAATGCTGATGAAATTAAACAATCTGACCTCTATACCCTCCATCATAAGGGTCTCTCTGATTGTTTTATAAAATGCTGTAATCCAATAATGTTTAAATCTTGGCATCTGCTATGATCAGTCATTTTGACTATCACAGTAACTCTTTATTCACTAGCTTTTCAGATAGGGAAAATTAAGGTGTAAACTTATAGATCAATAGAAATGACCTAGAGGTTTATGTCTCATTTTCTACAGAAATTGATATACTCGTGGCCATTTTAAAAACTCAGTGGTTCTCTAAGAATTAAGAGTTACGTTATTGAACCAGATCTCTTTAGAAAATCTAAACTATCCTATTTTACTACGTATCTCAGCAAAGAAAAGATTTCCATGAAATAAAGTGTAGGAATTTAAAGTCATCTATTGCTAGGAAAGGATGATTTTCAGTTTGCTGATGAGATAAACATTACTGAAATATGCTTGTGTCGATAATAAAGATATGCCTTCATAAGTCAGTCTAGGGCAAAAGGAACCAAAGTCACGAATTCCTCAAGGAAAAAAAAAAAAAACTCAAACCATTTTCTAATAATGGGAAGTTTAATTTATTTTTCATCTCTGAATTTCTATTAATTTGCTAATGATAGCATTTCTTCTGCCAAATAGTGTAGCAACTAAAAGCATTGAGATAAGTTAGAGTAAAATCTCTATGTGTGCATGTATACCCATGTAGGCTTTTCCAAATATAAGATTATGTTTTTAGGTAGAAGATCAAATTGAACACAATGCTTCATTCATAGGGCAGTATGGCAATGTAAGCAGAGAAACCAATAATTTCTAGTCCTTGACACCTGCAAGGCTGTGTAGGTGTATGTATTCACTAATTTAAGCTGATATTGAGCTCCTAGCGTGACTTGCACACTATAGTAAGCACTGGAGCACAGCAGTGAATAAGACAGACAAGAGCTCTACCACCATGCAACTTACACTCTAGCTAAACCACATCATGAAATGTATTGCTCATGCAAACCGCACATGTAAATTTGTCCTATATTTCTTTTTCTTCCAGAACTAAAATTAAAATACTTCAAAAAATTATAGTAACCATTCTACCCCACTTTAGTTTGATAGACTCCAATCTCTTAAGAAAAAATACGTAGTCTTATAATAGTTGACAAATATATTTTTAAAGAATATGTTTAAAAAATTTTGTAACTAAAAATGTCCAAGCAAGAAGTTCAGTAGATTTAAAATATCTTAAGATGTTCCCCCTCCCTGTTCCTCCATTTGTGTTTTTTAAAAAAAATTCCTTACATAGACATATCTATAAGTATATATGGAACAAGATAATGACTATTTTTATGTCAGGTATGAAAAGAATAAAATCAAGTCCCTAAAGACAAGCTCAATTTTCATGGATTTGTCACAGTTTTAGAGTTATGTTTTAAAATTTTGCTTTTCACTTTCATTGTTCTTCCCTTTCTGTCACCTTTTCTCAAAGGTGAGGCAGGAGGAGGGAAAAAATACAAAAGTTGTGGTGGTTTATTTTTCCTTTTTAAAGAAAAAAGACGCACTTTTTCCCATGAAAATTACTTCTCTGGCCTCAGTCTAGACTACCCTATAAACAAAATGGTCCATTGATTCTCATTGCAATAAGATTTTTCTTTGGCCACTGAGTCTGATCTCAATGTGTCACTCGATCGAAACTTCCGAAGCAATCATTGAACTATAACAGGTACTGGTCTTAGGTCACCACAGCCTGCAAGCCCAACACCATCTGCATCTTCACCACAGATGCCATGAGAAATATGGAGTCCACAAGTTAGATTTTCAGTTCCTACACTACTTGATGTTATATTGAGAATATATATGTATAAAAATATATGTGCAAAGGCAGGCTGACTTTCCTTTAGAACAGTAGCTAAATACATGACACAAACCAGTATTGGTATCATAAATAGTAACATGACTAGACTCTAACACTCAAAGCAGCAGAGGAATTCTTATTCGGAGGTGTGTCTTAATGTGAGAACTTTTCAAATGACCTCCAAATGCACCGTGAATTATTAGAGTAGGGCTTCCCCAGTTTCCTCATGAGTCAAGGTCAAGTATCAGCAGTATTAAGAGTAGAAGGGCAGAGAATCTGAGACGCGACAACAACATACTATCAAACCAAATTCTTTGGATAAAACAACGAGGGTGCAGGTATAGGTCACTACCAACTGTTCATGCCTAACAATTTCTTAATTTCCCTACATCCAGTCTAGAAAAATACTTCCCCTTCAATCAAAATAGATCACTTAACCATTTATATACATGAGAGTTTGCTCTGTGACTTGGAAAGAAGAGAGAAGGATCTAGTGATGAGAGATTAGGAGAGGGGTGAGGAGGTTTAGACTTCATCTCTCACTGTAAGTGGCTAAATTGTTCCAACCAACTAACGTGAGAAGTAAGTAGAGGCCAAAGTTGATAGTGTTACTCAGAGATTTCATGTGAAACTGGATATAGGGTGATCTCCAAGGCCTTTAAGCAAGTGTGGAAGAGCAAAATCTCTTTCAATCCTGCATATGTCCTGTGATATCTGAGTACCTAGAGTCTGGGAAGCTTTGGGTGCATGCAGGAACATTGGAGTTACCAGCGCCGTGGCCGTGGAGAGTTTTCTAAGGAGGGTGAGTAGGGATGAAGACATGGAAGATGGAGCCAGAGAAAGCACTAGGGCCAAGTCAGTGACTCCTGCTGCCAGACCACCTTGGGGCTCATGTGAAGCATTCCTTTAAGTGCATTCCAAAATAACAAGGGGGCCTTTGCATTTCAGGTGGGCCCGAAGACCTACTGTTAGGAAGACTGACCTGTTGAGCTGGTAGCTGTTTGTACTAACTGGTAGCAGAAAAAGGTGTCTGTGACCTTCCACCAAAGAACTTGAATTTAAAGAATATCAGACTATACTTTGAGAGCTGATTGTAAGACTCACCTGATGTGATGATCATGGAGATGTGAGAAATCCTTAGAAGAATATTAAGTAATTATTAGACCTGTAACCCTTGTTTATTTTTTGATTATACATAGATGTTAACCTTAGATATAAGTATGTTGTTTATATATTTAGAAGTAGTATAAATATATAAATTTACACACTAAGTGTAAAAACACAGACATTTATATATTTATAATACCTATATCTTGTTCAGACATAAGTATCTTATTTAACTTTTGTTTATAACGAGATTATAGGTTTTAACATTAGATATAAGTATCTAATGAACAAAAGCATCCGTGAGAAAGGGGATTTACAGTCAAAGGGTGTATAAACAACAATAATATAGTATCTTACACTTCTTGCAGTCAGAAGTCTAAAATGAGTTGGTAAGGATGTGTTCCTTCTCAAAGCTCTGGGCAAAAATCTGTTTCCTTGCCTTTCCCAGCTTCTAAATGCTGCCCGAATTCCTTGGCTGATGGTCCCTTTTCAGCAATGGAATCCCTCCAGCCGCTGCTACTGTCTTCACATCTCCTTCCTCTGCTTCTGCTATTGTACTGTTTTCTTTGATGAAAACCCTTCTGCTTCCTATCACAAGGCCCCTTGTGAGTATATTTTGCCCACCTAGTGATGCAGGGTAATCTCCCCATCTGAAGCTCCTTTACTTAGTCACATCTGCAAAGTCCCTGTGCCATGTCAGATAACATACTCACAGGTTCTGGGATTAGGACATGGACATCTTGTTGGGAACATTATTCAGCCTACCCCAATGGCACCGAAGGATACAAATGAGAAAACTTGCAGAGATCAATGGAGTAAGGTCAGCTCAGATGGAGATCCAGTCAGTCCAGCAGTCTGGAACTATCTGTGGGAGCAAACATATCCAGCTGATTTGGCCTCACACTGTCACTCACTTCCAGCTCTGCTCTGGACTCACCATGCAACCTTCTATGGACATGGCTACCCATGAGATCTTCCTACACTTCTTGTACATGCTTAACAGCTGTAGCTCTGATTGCGAATTATCTACCTACCACACTTGGCAGCTGGCTGTCCACTGGAGCTTTCTTAGCTTGAGAATGGCTATTAAGAATAATGTCATTCACACTGGGCGCAGTGTCTCACGCCTGCAATTCCAGCACTTTGGCAGGCCAAGGCAGGTGAACCATGGGGTCAGGAGTTTGAGATCAGCCTGACCAACATGGTGAAACCCTGTCTCTACTAAAAATATGAAAAAGTAGCTAGGCATAGTGGCAGGCACCTGTAATCCCAGCTACTCAAGAGGCTGAGGCAGGAGACTCCCTTTAATTCAGAAGGCGGAGGTTGCAGTGAGCCGAGATTATGCCACTGCAGCCTGGGTGACAGAATGAGACTCCATCTCAAAAATAATAATAATAATAATAATGCCATTCACAGTCACATACTAGACTACTTACCCTTGGCTCGCTGTACTAAGCATGCATGTATCTTTATTTACTTCTCACAATAATCCTAGAGATATTTTAATTATGCCACAATTTTTCTTGCAAAATTCGGTTCACATACTATCCAAACATTGCCCCAGATAATAGACAAGGAGTCCACTTCAAGCCAGGTCACTTAATGGACCTTATGGAGATTTCTCTATCTAGATACATCTGTTTAGTTCACAAAAGGAGAAGACTCATGTTATGTTGGAGGTTGAAGGAAATGTCACTTTACTAATTAGGAAAGAAGAGTTCCAGTGTGGGACATGACTTGGACAGGCTCATAACTCTAGACAGTTTTAAAATTTAAGACCCCCTAATCTTACTTCTTCATTTTATCATATTGCCTTCCAATCTGGTCTAAGTTTAGAGTCAGACATAATCTTTACTTAGCAACAGCGAAGTTTGCTCCAGTTTGAGCATCAACTTGCTTGCTTGCTTGTTAAATGGAAATTTAAGGGCTTCATTTTCATATGCTTGCTTGTAACATAAATATGGTCATAAAAGTCTCATACAAACTCTCAAAATTACATTATGGCCTGCAGAATGTAAGCAAGTTGAGAAAGGAAAAACCTTGGGAAAGGTATGGCATAAAATTTACCGAAGAAATAAGGCTAAGTGGAGACATGATACTATTAGGGAAAAAATTTGATTACATTTAACTAAATCTCCTTAATTAATGTTCACAGTGGGGCGATAAGAGAACTCCCAACACATAGAGCTCTCAGTAAATTGGACTTGCATTTGACCTCAACCTATTTTATATTCTCCAAAAATAGTGTATCATCGTGTGTGTTATGTTTGTTTTGTTTTGCTTAATGCTGACAAATATTACCTTGGAAGACAAAATTATATAAAGGAAGAGATGGACTTTGGAGGCAAACAACACTACACCTTGTCCTGTTTCTTAAGAGCAATGTGACTTAAAATAAACTTCTGTATTCATAAAAAGGTGCTCCCCATCTCACAGGTCTGGGTAGATTTACTTTATCAGAGTCCGAGACTTGGGCAGTGCACAGCCTGCATTTTATTGACAATTCCTAATGGCATGCCTCAGTGTATCGCATCTGGCTCTAGGTGAGTGCTCAGTAAGTTTTAATTACTTTCTCCTTTCATAACTATTGAAGAGAAATAAGAAATATATAGGCTCCAGAGAGACAGGAAGATTTTCTACATAAGTTCACTCCTTTACCTCCAGTGTCTAGATTAGTACAGATCAGAACAGGAGATTCTATCAGTGTTACTTTGTACTAAAGCTTAAAAAGTGAGTGCCTGCAGGTTTTGGGGAAAAACCACATCTGTGCATAGTTGGCAAGATGTCTTCTACCTTAATGTATAATGGTGGACACAACGATAAAGAGGAGACAATCTATGAAACTTTTCTTGTGATGATTCTCATTAGAGAAATAGTTCTAAATTCACCAGCATAGTTCCTTGGGACTGGTTCTTTTTTCTAAACTGGGGTCAGCAAACTATGGTCTGTGGGCCATATTTGGCCTTCTGCTTGTTTTTCTACAACCCATGAAAAAATAATGGTTTTCATATTTTTTAATGGTTGAAGAAAAGTCAAAAGAAGAATGATATATTGTAATAGGTGAAATTATATGAAATTAATGTCGATGTCCATAAATAAACTTTTATTTCGCTGCCACACCCATTTGTTTATGTATTGTCTATTGCTGTTTTCGTGCTGTAGTGGCAGAATTGAGTACTCAGCACGGAGACCGTAAGGCCAAATATTTTGGAAAAGTCCAAAATGGACTTTTGGACTTTGGCTCAACAAGAGGACAACAGGGCTTACGTTATGAAAACCATATAGAGAACCAGTATTAGCAAGAAAGGGATCAGTATTCCTTATTTAATAACTGCATAACGTTATATACCAATGATCTATATTTAGGTAGCCAAATACTATATGATGCAAGCTTTTAAGAAGTATGACACCAAAACAAAACGAAACAAAAAAATAGACACTTTGACTTCAAACTACTGGTTCTTAATTTTTCTCTGAATCATTTGTCTTTTCGAGATGGAAACTACAAGCTCTCTGCTGGGAGTTGAACTGCGGCCCCCTGAAATTCCTGTGTTGATGTCCTACCCCTAGTTTCTTAGAATTTTTGAAGATCAGGCCTTTAATGAAGCAATTAAGGCTAAATAATATCATAAGGGTAGGGCCTAATCCAATCTGGCTTGTGTCTTATGAGAAGAAATTTGAACATACAAAGAGATATCAGAAATGCACACGCCCAAAGAAAAGGTCATCTGAGGACAGAGAGAAGGTGGCCATCTACAAGCCTAGGGGAGAAGGCCTCAAAGGAAACCAGCCCTGCTGACATCTTGATCTTGAACTTCCAGGTTCTGGAACTATGAAACCACGAATTACTGTTGTTTCAGCCACTTAGTCTGTGGTATTTTGTTAAGCCAGTCCTAGCAGATGAATACACTCCCATTCCACACACAAAATTATGCACATGATTTTTAAGGGGGCTTGTGATCTCCTGAAAATCACATTGTTCACAGCTCCTAGATTAAGGACTCTTACTCAAATGATTATTTGTTATCATTATTTGATAGTAACCTTATTTAACTTGCACACAATTCCTTGAAGAGTCATTTGTAAGCTCTGACAAAAGAGGTCTATAACTTGCAAAAGCTTGTTTGAAAAACAAATTTCTATTATTCTTTCCTTGCGCAGCCTCAGAAAGGCTGTGCCTGAAGAAGCTTTACCAGCTAGATTAGTCCAATCAACCGTGGTATCAATGCAAGACTTACAAATATTTCAGCCAGGCCACCCTAATGTGTGGTGCTCTTCCTGGAGTCATCCTTCTTTCCAGCTTGTACTTCCAAAGGATCTTGTTCTTTATCTTGTTTGGCAACACAAACCCTTCTTCTCCCATTCTACCAACCTGTCCGCTTTTAAGTAACTCCATCTCCTTACACTTAAAAAAAAAAAAAAAAGAAGCTAGCAGTCTTTTTTGGTCTGCCAATGGCCTGCAATGAAGTCCATCTGATTCTTCATTTGGCTCTCCAGCATCCTGATTTTTCTTTATCTTTAGCTAATTTTTTCATGTGTTTTATTTATTTTGTTTGTTTTGTAAACTTCCTTGGAAAGAGCGTGGTACTCCAATACCTACTGCTGCTACTCCATGGGTTCTCCTTGGCATGTCAGAATTTAAGCATAATTTATTGGTACTCAGTGGATGCCATGCACCTGGTACTTTCCTCTTGTCTTTATCTCCCAGCTTCATCCTTCCTTTTTGAGCAGTGTTAACCTATGCTTCCTTTACTATTTTCTACATCTCAATGTTACATCACTAGCTTCAATCAAAGCTCTTTTGATAAAGAGTTGTATAATATAATTTATTCTTGGTTGATTCTATGTTCTAATAATAATTTGGAAAGAAGTCTTTTTATGCAGTGCTTCACAGTAGCCACCAGCTTTATTTTATTGCCAATTTTTAACTCACAAATGAAGTGCTACAGGAGACATCTCTGTTCTGAGGAGTTTCATTTGAGAGGAGTTGGCAAACACTTTTACTATACAATATTTTAATTTAAGCTTCAGCAAGCTTCATATCTCTCAAACTTGGCTAAAGACAACTCAGCCTCATTTCTATTCTTATATATTCAAGTTGAGGAGGAATGAGTCTTGCTGCTTAGAAACATGTGCTGTGGAAGCAAACAGAGTGGCTTAAATCAAGCTGCCTGAGACTTATGAGCTGTTATCACCTTGGATAAGTTCTTTAAAAACTTTGTGTCTCAGTTTCCTCATCTGTATAATTCAGCTATTTGTGTCTACATCATAAAGTTATTATGAGCATTATCATTAATATAAAAATTAGAGGCTAGCTTGGTCCATAGTAAGTGCTATGTCAGAGTTTGCTATTACCAAATCTTACATGTATTTTTGCTTATATAAATGGGCCATTATAACATCTATGTATTCCAAAACCAGCATCCTTGTCGTGCATTCTGCTATTAAGGAGATAGTGTTAGCTAAAGTTGCTCACATAGTTCTACATATTTTTGTATCCAGTAGGGTCCAAGATGAAACTATTCTATCCTAAACTGCACACTAGAATGAATTATACTAGAAGGTCTCACTGTATTTGGCATGATCCATTTTAATATGTTCAAGTTACATTAAAGTTATATAAATCTAAGAAACTATTTTTATGTTTGATAATGTTGCAAAGACTGATGACAAGTCTCAATTGTCTGTTGGTGTGAATCAGTTTGGGCACTCTTATGTGTTCTTGCACAATTTAAGATGTCTAATCTATAGGTTTATAGACCTCTGAGGGGGAATTATATTTATCAGGCAACATTTTGAAAAGGTGACAAGAAAGAGTAGTAGACTTAAAATAACATAGTTTCCAAGCTGCAATAATTAGGTGGCTGGGAGCAGTGCATTTCTCCTCCATATGCCTATTCTTCCTATACTGGTAATTATTTTTTCATAAAGTAACTATTTAAGAAAATAACAAGACAGCTTTTTTTCAGTATTCACCAACATTTTCTTGATAACTAAAAGAAAATAACTGAATTAGGCCTTTAGAGACAATGAAATGAGTACTTAAAATGAATGTGTGGCTTTCTGAACTCAAAGTGAACTCATCAGCTATTTATAAGAATCTTTATGACTAGGTCAAGTTTCACAATTGAACTAAAAGCCCAAAATATTTCTCACAAATTATTAAAAGTTTATATTTTTTATTTTTTCAGCTATATCATGACTCCACTTTACAAGTGAAAAGAAAGATATGGTTTTAAGGGGACTTATATATTTATTTATTTGTTATGTAGTGCAAATACCTGTACTATGGTTTGAATATGTCTCTCAAAGTTCCTGTGTTGGAAACTTAGTCCCCAATGCAATTGTATTGAGAGGTGGGACTTTTAAGAGGTGGAATCCTCATGAATGAGTTAATGTTGTTATTGTGGGAGTGGATTTGTTACAGTAAGATTGGGCTTGTCATAAATGAGAGTCCAGCCCTCTCTTGTGCTCTCACATTTTCTTGCCTTTCTGTCTTCCACCAAGCAGCAAGAAAACACTCACAACATGCTAGCCCCTCAACCTTGGACTTTCCAGCCTCCAGAACTGTACGAAATAAATTTCCATTCTTTATAAATTACCCAGGCTCGGGTACTCTGTGACAGCAGCATGAAAGGGACGGAGACATCTTGTTTGAACAATTTGGTCATTGAGTAGAGTGATTGTTTAGGGATTGTTTTGAAATCTTGTGAGGCAAATGATGCAGAATTGTGGTCAAGTTCGGATGTATTTTATAGTGAGACAGATTAGGTTTGGATGCCATCCCAATCTCCTAATAGCCTTAGGCTGGTTATTTAACCTGTCTAAAACTCAGTTTCCTCACCTGTAAAATGGGGATTACACATAACTCTCCCATGATGTTATACATCATGATACAATAGGTGATGCATAAAGAATCCATATAGCACCAATGGCACACAAATAAATTCTTGGTAAAAGTCTCCATTTGGACTAGGAGAGCCAATCAGCCTCCAATGCTTTTGCGTCTGTCTCCTTAAGAAGCTACTTTATTCCAGAAGTCTTTATTCAGATATTATTTTTGATTACTTTTGAGGCTTGCTTGCTTGAGCAAAACATAAAGTTCTTTGTAGAAATAACATACATTCATCTTACAAATCAAGTTGACATCTTGAATAAAGTGACTGAAAATGTCAACCGGATATGGTTGACAGATTTTCTAAACTGATTTCACTGCAAGTTTGTATATTGAGTTGGGTTATGAACATGCGGACTAGCACTGAGTGGAAGCTAAAGCCTATGAGATTTTCTCTGTGTGAGTACTCTTATCCATCTAGCCTTATGTTAGGTGCACTGGAATATTCAAAAGATCACTGTTCCTCTCTAATACCCTTCAAACAAGGCTGAAAAATGGACATAAATATGAGAAATAATTGCAGTATAATATGAGTGCACATAACCATAGAATGAGTGTTCTATAAGAGAGACGGGCAAGAAAAAAAATATTAGGGGTTCCATTACTATAACAGAGTTGAATCATTACAAACGGCATTGTCTGAGAAGGCTTAGAGGGAGAGGGCTTGTTCACTGAGATTGTTGGCAGTGAGTGCACACACTGGAAGCTAGAGGAGAAGATGAGCCTGCCGTCAACGAACGTGGAAGGAAGGGAGGTAAGAAGGTAGATAATTAGCCTGACAAGACCAGAGTATTTACTTGGACATACGTTAGGCAGCAGCAAAAGCCTAGATACAGAGGAAACCATACTGTAGAGATTAAGGGTGAAGCCTTTGGAAAAACATTCCCCCAGTTCATTCAACTACTGACTCTTCAGCTTAAACCCGTGTAGCCTAAACCTTACCATGCCTCAAAGTCAAAACGTAAAATAGAGAGAACTTGTTATGAGAATTAAATAAGACAATGCAAATGGACCACTTAGCACAGAGCATGAGACAAAGTTAGCAACTGTCCTCATCAGCTCAGGCTGCTATAACAAAATACCATAGAGTCAGTGGCTTAAACAACAGAAACTTATTTCTCTCAGTTCTGCAGGCTGGAAGACCAAGATCAGGGCTGGGTGTAGTGGTTCATGCCTGTAATCCCAGCACTTTGGGAGGCTAAGATGGGCCAATCACCTGAGGTCAGGAGTTCAAGACCAGCCTAGCCAACGTGGCGAAACCTGGTCTCTACTGAAAATAATAAAAATTAGCCAGCTGCGGTGGCGAGCTCCTTTAGTCCCACCTACTAGGGAGGCTGAGGCAGGAGAATTGCTTGAACCTGGTAGGTGGAGGTTGCAGTGATCATACTACTGCACTCTAGCCTGGCCGACAGAGCGAGACTCCATCTCAAAATAAATAAATAAATAAAAAGACCAAGAGATCAAGATGCCAGCAAAGATGAGTTATTGATGAGGGCCCTCTTCCTGGCTTACAGACTGCTGCTGCCTTTCTCACAGTGTGCTCACATGAAGGAGAAAGCTCTGAGCTCTTCCTCTTCTTGTTAGGGCACTAATCCCATCATGGTGCCCCTTCATGAGCTCAACTCCATCCAGTTACCTGCGAAAGTCATCATCTTCTAATACCATCATACTGGGGATTAAGCCTTCATATATGAATTCGGGGGAGAGGGAAACAAACATTTGGTGAATAACAACACCCAATTATATTGTCTATTACTATATTTTGAATAGAAATTTTTCCATACATTTTGAAGCTGAGAAAAGTGAGACCAAAGGAGGTATAACAGTTGCCAAGGTCACACAGCTGCTAAACACTACATTTTGAATATGACCCAAGGTCTGCCTAAATCCATAGTGCATTTTTCTCACTATACCATCTTGCTTAAGTCCATGAGGTTAAATAAATTGAAGCCAGTTTAAGAAGAGTCATATCAGATCAACATGGTCCTAAACTAGACCAGTGGATTGAAGGCATCAGCATCACCTGAGAACTTGTTAGGAACGCAGACCGGCCATGTCCTAGATATTCTGAATCTGAAAGTGTGGAGTTGGGACCAGCAATCCAGCAGTCTGTGATTTAACAAACCTGTTATGTTTTAAACCCGCTGTTCTAAACTAAATTCTATAGTTTTGAAAGCATCCAAAAGTTAATAAGACAGAGAATGTTTGTAAATCTTTTCATGATAAATAGAATAGAGAGGCAAAAAAGAATTTTTTGTGGTAGTGACTATGAACTCTACCCTATGAGGTTTCAAGTCCACACCTCCAATCAGCCAAACTAAGAACTATAGGTGCTTAGAAAACTATTAGCTAGAACTTGCAGGGCAAAGTTGCAGGACCACAGAGATCACCTAAACAATACATTGAATAAAACTGCACATATACTCATCAAGAAAAAGCAAGAGAGAGCTTTTCACTGACTCTCATGCCTACTGTCTATACCTGTCTACTATCCAGTCCCAGCTACTGTCACTGTGCTTCTGCTTCCACTGTACGCTTGGTAATATTTAACAGTAAATCAATTGCAACCTTCTTCCTCATCACTCCCACCCTCTGTTGTACTTTGACTTCTCTTCTTCACCTGGCTGACTGCTACTATCTGCTAGCCTATCATAATCCAAAGAAGTTATGCCCACAAACATTCCATCTACTCTCAGACTGGCTGCTTCTCATCTCTGCTCCTAGAGAGCTTGTACAAATGGCTATTTCTGTGCTCTTCACACCCAGTAACAGTCAAGCTCAGTGGTTTAGCACAAGGACCCTGGAGTCCCATCTCCTAGGAATAAGTCACAACTACACCAATTACTGGCTCAAATCGTTCACTTAATGTCTTCGTACCACAGCCTCTTCACCTATAAAGTGAAAATCAAAGTTCTGATGCATATAAAATACTCACCACAGATTGTTAGCACATAGTCCTTGTTGGCACATAGTTATCTAAGTGTATGATAGATTTCCCTATCTTTTTAAGCCAGTAATAATATAGAAATCCATATTTATATCCTCCGTGCCTAGCACAGAGCCTAGTAAATAGCAGACACACACACACACACACACACACACACACACACACACACACACTTGCAACTGAACCATACATAAATGCTGATCTCAACAGTGGGATCCCTTTCAAAGATATTAAATTTTTGTTCTGTGCCATGGACTTCTAAAGTCTATTAATTCCTTCTCATACCAATGTTTTTAAGCATATAAAATAAAATGTGTCTAGGTTATTTAAAAAAACTCAGTTGCATTAAAATACAGTCATTATAAATACATAAAAATAAATTTGTGGCATAGTAAGATTGCGCTACTTATTACATAACAAAATCTATCAGCAAATCTAACTACTATAATTTCAAGGAAGTGATAAGTGTAAATAATACTGTGAGATATCTACAACAACTGAAATGTGATACGAAAATAACTGATTGCGACAAAAGTAAAAGGCACTGCAAATACTGTGGTGATATGTTGTTTAGATGAATAATTAAAGAAAATGCTAAATTTCAGGTAGAGGTTAGTGAAAATGTAGATGTAACATTCTCCTAAGTTCCCAGACCCTCTTAGCCCCAAATTAAGACCCACAAGCTTGAAGCTTGATTTATAAAAACCATGAAGTCTGTTAATGGAGACTACAATAGTGATTAGATGAAACAGTTCACTGTGTTTTCCATGAGATTTATAGGCAAAATCAGTTCCTGTACCATGGGATATGACTGCCCAGTCTGGTTGATTTTGCTGAACGGGCTGTGATGTTTCAGAAACAAAATGGTCTCTCCTGGCCTTTCCTAATGCTTTTTTGCAAACAGTGTCCAATTTAGAAACCTCTACTTAATGGCTTAATTATTGCATTCAGAAAAAGTAAATATGATACTTTGGCTTTAGTTAGAGAGGAAATATGTCCCATTTACAATGCTGGCACTGTGTCGAAGTGTGAGGCAATTTGCACAAGAGAAAGCTCTTTCTCCTTTGGGCTGGAGCCAGGAATCTTGATAATGCTCCCTTTTATCTGAGTGAATCCTGAGCAGTTGCCCTGCTAATATATTCAACCTCTTTTAATTCTAATCCTGCCTTTTTAATGAAATACCGAAACCAAATAGGATTCCACATTCCCAAATTCCTATTTTTTAGATGTCATCAATCTGCATTGCTTTTGTGTAGGAAAAAGATCCAGGGAAGGTGAGAGCAACATTCAGTAATTATACGGAAGGTATGTCTGTTGTGCCCGTAATCACAACTTTGGTGGCAAACTTGAAATCATCTGAATAACTCCAAATTTATATTATGACTTAGATTGTTGAAATGAGAATAGTGTATTTGTTTGAACTAAAATGTTAATGGATCTGAGCAAAGCAGAAGACTGATGAGCTCCTTCCTAGCTGAGTGATCTTGAACAGGTTTGTTGCATTCATCTATAAAGATGGGGACGGTGCAACATTTCTTACCACGTGGTTAGGAGGATTAAACTGGATGATATATATAGAAAACACTTGATAAACTAGAAAGCACCATATTTCCTCAATTTATCTTTGCTGGATAGGTAATGATGAAAATTATGTCATCTTTATAAGGTAAAAAGAATTCAGTTTGGTAGAAGTGAAATAGGCGCATTTCTGAAATATCAGTATCTATTTGATAGGGGAACAGTGACCAAAAATAAAAGTGTTTCATCTGAGGAGTATTTGAATTGCTAAAATTTAAAGATAATTTTGAAATGCTAGTGTAATTAACACTTTAAAGTGGTGACGATCCAAAGACTGTCTGACTCCATGAAGACTGGCATGGATATTCTCAGCCATTTACTAAACCAGAACAGATTGTCAAGTGTAAAGTTTTACAAGACTTGTTTCTAGTTCGAGGATTGGTATCATATGTTTGGTAAAATGAAGGGAAGCTACTTTAACTCCGTTGTTGATTTTTTTTTCCCGAAGTATCTGAAATGTCAAACTGAACGGGGCCATTGTTTTAAAGTATTAAGGTCAGTGCTCTCAGTACTCACAGGCTTTAAGATCTTCGGAGCAGTGCAAAGAAAAAGGCTGTGTATTAGGAACATATATTTTTAAACTATCTAGCCTGTAAAATCCTGGAATAATAACAGAAAAAGAAGTTCCAAATTCCCAAAATGATGAAAGGTGGAAATTTTGCCTTAATTATATTATAAATCATAGCAAAGGCATCTCTATTTTTATTTATTTATTTATTTATTTACTTATTTTGAGACCGGGTTTCACTCTTGTCACCCAGGCTGGAGTGCAATGGCACAATCTCCGCTCACTGCAACCTCTGCCTCCTGGGTTCAAGCAATTCTCCAGCCTCAGCCTCCCGAGTAGCTGGGATTACAGGCGCCCACCACCATGCCTGGCTAACTTTTTTTTTTTTTTTTGTAAAGACGAGGTTTCACAATGTTGGCAAGGCTGCTCTGGAACTTCTGACCTCAGATGCTCTGCCCGTCTCAACCTCCCAAAGAGCTGAGATTAGAGTCATGAGCCACCATGCCCGGCCGACATCTCTATTTAAACGTCATTGTATTGTCACCAGTCTGTTCATTAAATTTCATTCTCTATAGTGTTTTGGACTATTAATTCAGTCAAAAAGAACAGTTCAATAATTAGTTTTGCAGTGTTATTTGTCTTGCATACTTTTCCCTTTTCTTTATTCTAAAGAGTGGGATGTTTATGAATATACAATGACAAGCTTAATAAAACCCACAGATGTGAAAGATTTATAAGCAGAAGAAAGAGGTCTAAATGGCATTCACATTGCCATATGATTCATAAGTCCTCTTTCCCATTATGTAGTATTATTAAAACTTAGAATAAAAATAGGCAATAACTATGCTGATCCTAGAAATTACCATTTTGAAGTGTGCCTTTGCACTCTACATGTCTGAGGCTATAATATACAATATTTTTTAAGGGATAAAACTTCCCACACTTTAAAAGTGAATTTTGAGAATGAAAGTTGACATATCTTTCAAAAAAAATGAGGATTCATTTTAAAAGAATGGTTTGAGGCATGCCATTTTTTAAAAAAAGTTGTTTCCCCTTAAAATATGGTCTGATTTGTCACAACTCATCTTTAGGGCCAAGTCACATGACCCAAAGCTGAACGCTCGGCTCTGCTGAACCAGGTGGACCTTATTTTTACAGATTCACATCCAGTTTGCTGTCTGTCATCACAAGGACTTAATGCTGAGAACTGACAGGTTTCAGATATTGATGGGCAAATGCTGGTGGATTCAGAAACTTGGAACTCTACCAAAATATCCAAATCTCACAAGTCTGTAACATCAGCCTGGAAAACAGGCTGTTTTATATAATGTCCTCGGCTGCCCTATTTTCACACAGAATAAAATAAAATCCCACAGGAGAAAACTGCTTCTTTGGTATTTTAACACATGAATTTTTGGGAGTTTCACCACCTGGATTTAGAGCCCAGTTTAAAACAGTTAATAATACATCTCTGCAAGAGAGACAGAATGAATTTCTTCAAATGTATTTGACACTTAAAATATTTACTCAGGATTGTTTTTTATTTTTTTTTTGTTTCCTTTGATGCTTTTTTTTCTAATTTTTCTACATCCATGATGCTCAAGAATATGAAATTCACTCAGTACTTCAGAAAGTGTCATGACTTCTCAAATAAGCCTCCTGTCTGTACAGTCTTGTCTCCTTTTGTGACAAGTACACTACCTGGAGTCGTGTCTGTCTCAACAAAATCCCTGTTCCTTTTTGCTTCATTGCCTACTGAATTTTTTCCTCCTTTGAATTGAGAGAGGAAAGAAAACTTATAATTGTGCTGGTTCTGTGTGTAAATAGAATGTGTGCAAACTCTCATGCACTATCTCACCTAGACGAGTTATCTAATTTTCTCAATTATTTCATGCTAATGAATTGTTCCTTTATGGTGACAGTACTGGAGATAGCTGAATGCATAAGGTAGCATTTTATATTATCAGTTTTATGTTCTACTGCTATGTGTAGTATGTGTGTGTGTGTTTAAGATATGGCTATAGAACCATAGCTCTATCAAGTGTACCCACTTGAAATTCTAATGCTAAGAGAGAGAACAGATTTCAGGATTTGAATAATTTCACTTAGTCAATAAAGGAATAAATCATTCTGCAACAGCTATTTTTCCTTGATGCGACTTTGGATTAGAAATTCAGTCCATCTTGGAGAAGCACTTATGCAAATGCTGGTGATAGTGGTGTGGCTGATCATATTAGAGTCTCGGGTTACTAGATTACCTGTGTGGTGGTGATGAAAAGATCAGTGTGTTTTCATGCTGAGATGAAATGATGCAACGCATCATATCATGTCATCAGCAAATGTTATTTTAATAGGACTACAAATCATTGTGACATCAACAACCTCAAACAAATCTTCTGGATATTTAAATCCACTGATTTTTCCCTAAAAGCCAATGAAAACATGGAGAAAAAAAAGAGAGAGAATGTTTCATTCATAGAATAACAACATCCAGATAGCAGAATTTTTCATGTATTTTAGGCTATAAACTAACCTATTCCCCCAGAGAACAAGTGATACTAAGGCTTTTGGGAGACTGTGGATGATTAATTCCCAAATAAGTTAAAATTAACTCTCAACCTGCAGGCTAAGGCATAGAGAACAGGGGTTCGGAATTTTTTTTTTTAATTACTGACAAGATAATCAGGAAAATATTGTAGGTACACTGTTAATTCCTCCCAACACTGGAATCAGCAAAAAAGGGAGAAAATTCTAGAAAAAGGAATACTACCAGCAACATTTAACAGACAACCTAGACTTCTGTTATGCCTAGATAATCAAATCTGCCATTTTCTTATAACAGATTTACTCAAAAAGGCCTGTGACACTACCCAATGATTTATTGGTTAAAATAGCCTATAATTCTTCTAGAAAAAAAGTTGAAGAGTTTAGACCCCAAATTGTTTAAATGCAAGTTGAATTAACCAAGAAAATTAGATGCATGCCCAGGATTGTTCTAGGGTGCTACAGTAACTCTGTAACAACTGTAACATCTTCTTTTAAAAAATTCATCCCTTATATGGTATGCATGAAACATAAAGACATACAAAATAGTGCATTTAAAATATTACAATTGTATTGCAGATATGATTTGATCACTTTAGTTTACTTCAAATTATTAGAGTCTTAGACAAGAAAAGGCAGAGAAAGTAATAGAGTTAAAAATCAATTTCACATGTCTTTAGGTGTCCTCTAAAAAAGTAAATTGAGGGCAGCCTTGCAACACTTATTACCTAAGAAATGCCATTCTGTTACCTACCTAAAAGAGGCGAATATATAGCCACAAATGCCATAATGAGAACAGCAGAAAAACTCAGAGAAGCCAGGAATCTTGGAAATGCCTTCTGAGATTTAGCTTGAAAAGCCCTGGCTGGAAGTTCAATTGTTGGGACAGTGATGTTGACCATAGGCATTATCCAAATAAGGGTATTTCAAGGTATTCCAAGCCTACTTTCTTTGGAGATTTTCAGAACAAAAAAGTGTTTATGATGTGTTCTGTCTACAGATGAGAGTTTGTGGCCACACTTGAAGCTATTTTAAGTGCAGATTCATTTCACATTTAATCAGACAATGCTGTGTAAATTAGTGAAAGATTACTAAAAGCATAATTTTGGGGAGGTTTAGGAAGGAATGGAAATGGCTTATTTTTCCACCACCATGGATTCTCCAACCTCCCTCGCATTGCAGCCTAACCATTGGTGTTTGCGCCACAACAATAAAATATTCCTTCCAAAACAATTGCAAGTAGGATATCCATTACACTATCCTATATTTCTTTTTCCTTGAGAAAACATTAAAATGTACCTCTTTACCTATGTTTTATTTTAAAATACACCAGCTTCTCTGTGTGCACTCTTATACTTATCTCCTATCTTCTCTTTCTTGATATTCTAGAAATATAAGGTCTGCTTTTTCAGCATTTGCATTCATGGGGACCCATGGGATCACATTGCTAAGTTAGATGGAAACATTTTATACTGAATATGCAGTATTATCTACCTAACTTTAAAAATAAAAATAATGGTTGAGGTGGCTTCTCCCTTGAAGACTGATATAATATATATCATACTGTGTGTATGTGTATACATACATACTTCTTTTTTCATTTCCTTTTTTCAAGACAGATTCTGGCTCTGTCACCCAGGCTGGACTGCAGTGGTGGGATCTCAGCTCACTGCAACCTCCGCCTCCCAGGTTCAAGTGATTCTCCTGCCTTACCTTCCCATGTAGCTGGGATTACAGGCACCTACCACCATGCCCAGCTAATTTTTGTATTTTTAGTAAAGACAGAGTTTTGCCATGTTGGCCAGGCTGGTCTTAAACTCCTGACCTCAGATGATCTGCCTTTCTTGGCCTACCAAGTGATGGCATTACAGCCATGAGCCACCACTCCCAGCCATATATGACTATATATTATATGACATAATATACTGTAGAAATTATAATATAGTTCGAGTATCCTTTTTTCATTCTCAAAGCCCAATGCATATTTCCTACTAACAACTGATTTTTGTTATCTAACTGACTTATAGGAATTGTTCATAATTTATTCCTAATATTTCATTCTTGAAATCTTCTCAGTGTGTATGTGTGTGTGCACATCTCTATGTATATATATCGGAAATTGTATATGTATGTATTAACCCTTTGAAGGGTTAATTTACCCCAACTACCAATACTACAATAAAATTTTTTTAATCTTAACTTTTAAAGGCTTTATTTCATTTTTAACCATATCATTATAAGAATGAGTTCCAAACTGTGCAGGCTAAAGTGGTTGGCATTACCTAGTCTGGAACACAAAAACCTCTTCACAACACCAGCTGTGCTTTTGGTAAAGATTCAATAGATGAAGTACAGCTCAGAGAGACTATGGGAAGTGGTAGATCCTCACAGACAGTTGAAGAATGCTGCCTCAGAACTTCCTTAAGACTGTTAAAGTCAATCAAGAGTAAAGTGGAACAACCTCGGGTTGTTCACTGTTGTAGATTAAGAAGATAAAACTTCCTCAGCAGGCTGCACAGGGTAACTAAGACAGAGATTTGGAGGATCGGGAAAAAAATTTACGTTGAGTGGGCCTGTATAAAGTTGCCAATTTTTTATTTTAGGCTTTAAAACCATTGATATTAACACCAACCATCCACTTAAGATGATCGTTTCTAAAATGTTTCAGAATCAAGAACAAGCCTTAAATTCGTCTAAATTTCTTTTTTAATGATTTTGCTAAGGGTCCTTAGCAAATGCTGAAAAAGCAGACCTTATATTTCTAGAATATTAAGAAAGAGAAGACAGGAGATAAGTATACAACAGTGTTCACAGAGAAGCTGGTATATTTTAAAATAAACCATGGTAAAGAGGTACATTGCAATATTTTACCAAGGAAAAGGAAAATATAGGATAGTGTAATGGATATCCCACTTGCAATTGTTTTTGGATGGAATATTTTACTTCTGTGGTGCAAACTTCATCACGGAATTGCATCTGTCCCTTTGAGAGCAATTATGAATCTCTTAAGTGAATGCCTGAGGTTTCGTACCCCTGTACCTGGATCACTCACCCTTAATTCTTTTATTCTAACACTACATACTGAGTACTTCTGCAGGCTAGTATTAAGCTAGGCAGTGAAAAACACTGAGGATTAGAGCAAACAGCATCCCTACTGGAGATCATGGACTAATAGAACATAGTATCCCTTCTTTTAGCTGTGTGAACCCTTGCTAATTACTTGAAAAACTTTAAAAATGGGTAAAATGAGAATAAAACAATCCCTCTTAGAATAAAATGAGAATTAGAATCCCTATTAGAATAAAATGAGAATAAAACAATCCTTATTAGAACGGAGAAGCTAACTGACACCGAATTGGCATTCAACTTATGTGAGTTATTATCATCAAAAATTATGAAGCATTGAGTTATCCGAGAAGATTTTTCTCTGGGAGAAAAAGGAGATAAAGTGGCAGATTATTCTTAGAACATTTCAGGGCATAGAGATACAGAAAAGATGACTATGGTACCAGTACAGACAGATGCTTCCTGATGGCACCAACATCGAATAAGCTGACCACAAATCTATTAAATGTGTCTGGTGAATAATTTCATCAGTTATTGGTAGAAGTGTACAGAATCATCTCTTAGAATTTTTGTCATAAGGCAGTAGTTCAAAGAATTGGGATAAAAACCTGAATTGTATCATAATGGGACTCTGGAATTATATTTTTATTAAGCATTGTACAACTTAGGAAATCTAATAAAACATCTGACAAAAGCAATAGGTTCCGGCTGACAGTGTAGCCCAGGGGCATGTGCTCCCACTGACTAAGAAGTTAAGATGTCACAAACTTCTCAGCCCTTTCCTTCACTTGAGCCTCAAAGTATTGGTTGTGAAGTGGAGTAAAGGCACTGTCAAATTTAAATTTTAAATAGATGCATATGGAACAACATTGGTTTTTTAGAAAGGTTTTTTTTTTTTTCTCACTTCCCATGGAACCCGCAGTCCAGAAACTCACACAGCCTTTCCCCAAACTGTGTTAGGGCTTTTGATGGCAGCTATATTTTCACCTATATACAAAGCACAACTTTGCAGAAACTTTAACTGCCACTGAAATGAGATTCTAAATGTTTCCCAAAGGGGTTGATGAGGGTAAGTTTTGCAATCTCTCTCTTGGGTACTCCTTTCCTCCACAAGTATGGTACCAACCCTGGATTCAGGGCCATAGCACTGTCAAAAATCTGCTTTTGTTTGTATGATTCTTACCCTCAGATTCTTCATTTTTACTGAAGTACAATAGTCTTTACTTATTTATTTACTTGTGCAGGTTTTCACTAAAAAGCTAGGTAACAGGACAAAAGGTAAGAGTCAGACACACAGTTTAGGGAGAGTAATTTAACAAAAGTTTCTCAATAGGCAGGGTTTTGCTTCTAGGGACAAACCAAACTCCTGCTATAAAATCAATCCCGTTTGTGTACACTGCAGCCCAGGGTTCCCTCGGCCCTGATAGCCCAGCACACCAGTCAGGTAAGAAACTAACTCACCTGTCACATTGCAGGAGAAAATGAGGGAAAGGCTAATACTGAATATGTAGTTATGGAAGGGTCATTTTGCTTGAAGTTTCTGATCTTTTTCCTTATTTAGATATTATTGACTATAAGGAAGAACATATTTCAGAATACAAGTCGCTGCAGCTAGAGTAGACTATCTCTTAAACTCACTTTTTTTTTTCATTCTCCAACATGTATTTGGTTCTGTTTCAGTGCAGCCTATGGCTTGTGACTGCAAACCCTCATGTAAGGTCAAAGCCACTTGTTTCAGCACACACGTCAGTTTGATGGCAGCTCCTCCCACAGGTGCTCAGTACTGAACACACTTCTATTTCAGCATCCTCACACAGGTCTTTATTTTCATCCCTTTGGGTAACTCCTTACAGCTTTACAACAGGATGGTTTCTATCTAGGTGGTCTCCTCTCTAGATCCCCTGTCACCACACACACACTACCGCCACCGTCACCACTGCCACCACCAATGCACCCAGTACCATGCTCCACACTTAGGAAGTAAGCATAAAGTTACGCACACACACACACACACACACACATACATATATGTGTATATATATATATATATATATGTATATATATAAAGAGAGAGAGAGAGAAAGAGAGAGAATGAGAGAGATGGAGTCTCACTCTGCTGCCCAGGCTGGAGTTCAATGGCGAAATCATCTTGGCTCACTGCAGCCTCCACTTTACAGATTCAAGCAATTCTCCTGCCTCAGCCTCCCAAGTAGCTGTGACTACAGGCGCATGCCACCACTCCAGGCTAATTTTTTGTATTTTTAGTAGAGATAAGGTTTCACCATCTTAGCCAGGATGGTCTCCTGACCTTGTAATTCGCCCACCTAAGCCTCCCAAAGTGCTAGGATTACAGGCATGAGCCACTGCTCCCAGCTAAAGTTTTTAAATGCTTTTCTCACCTTAGTCCCTTCTCAGAAAACTTCCACAACTCTCACCTGTGGATTAAATTTTTAAAAATACAAATCTTAGCTTAACTCTTTAACTTAACCTTACCTGTTACTCTTCCTTATACAGATGTCAAGTTCCTTCCACTTTGGTCAGCTTAGCATTTTGGAACATGCAGCATGCTCCCTGCCCCCCACATTAAGTTGTTCCCAGTTTCCCTATCTCAAATCTGCTCTCTACATCCTCTTCATGAGTTCCCCCTTCATAGCTTTTAAGGTCTAGTTCACCTCCAGACTTAAGTAAAAGACTTTCCTGGGAGTGTCACTTTTCCTAATGCTTTCTGAGAGTCATTTTGGATGTGCAAAGTGTCCTTCAAAAAGTCACAAAAATATAATAATGTAGAACCATTCAGAATCTGATACAACCATATTCTAGGGATTTTCACACGGCTCTGGTTTTTTAGACAAAAATTTAAAATTTTTAAACTATTCTCACTTAAACATAAGGCTGGAAAAAAGGTTAAAAGAAAACTAGGATGTGGTGGAGAAAGCGTACAGAAACTCTACTCCTCACAAATTATTACAATCACCATTCAATAAATCCATAGAAGAGTAGGAAGCAAAAAAGAAAAAGAAAAAAAGAAATGATCCTCAGGTCTTTGGTGTACACCCAAGCCCCCGTCTATGAAAAATGGTGGAGACTCTGAGATGGTCACAGCCAGTGGGAACCTAGAAGAAGCCAGGAGAGAAATCATCTCCATTTGAGGTCTCACACAGCAGGATGGCTGTGTGGTGCTGTTAAATCTTAAAACTCACACCCCATTTCATGAACTAATGAGACCTGCTCTGAATAATGATTCCGGTTTATCAGTAAGGCAGATTGAATTCTCATTTGATGAGCAGCCAATAGATAAAAAAGAGATTCCTAAACAATTAGAAATGGAGAAAGACGATACCATGGAAGCAATTCATTCTCTGGTTACTTTCTGAAGATACAATGAGAACTAAAATATGCACAGTTCCTGCTGTCATGGATCCTAGGGTCTGGAAGTTGATGTATTGTAGTCGAGACAGGAGGGGTAAGCTTTTTAAAAAAGAAACTGGTAGTGAATTCCAGATCTGGGCCCCATAGAAAATAAAACGTTGTCAATTAGAGAAGTAAGACTGGATTTTGCTGTATCTTTATTACTGCAGCATAATAGTGTCTATTAGTTGATCCTCCCCTGCACCAATTATATCACATTCCTTCACTGTTTATATAATATACACCCAGATGAAATGTATAGGGTGTTTTGGAAAAGGAATGAGGACGCAAAACTGGTTGTGTAAGAATAATCCCTTTTTTTGAATAGTAGCATATTCACCAATTAAAAATAATTCAAAAAACTTTTGGGAGAGATAGCATGTGGAGAAATGTCAGATATAGGTGATGGAGAGGAAGCCAGCACATCACACTGCCATGTGTGTACCTATGCAACAATCTTGCATGTTCTTCACATGTACCCCAAAACCTAAAATGCAATAAAAAAATTGGAAAAAATATCTTTGCAAATTTTGGTATGTAATAGACTGCTTTAAATAAAGGACCACACATAACATACATATGTAGAGAGAGATACACAAATGCATGTGCACACAATGTATATATATATACAAGGACATGCATAGGTATAACATGGGTTGCACTGTTTTCAAGGAGAAAAATGTCTGTTCTAAATATATTAATTTTAGGTTATTTTCTTTTTGACTCAGGTCTTTCTTGTTTCATTACCTTTACTGACTATTTAATAAAGATTTCCAATAGATAATATTTAGTTAGCAAAGGTGTGGGGAAATGAATATTCCCAAATAGTGCTGGTGAAAATAAAATTGATGAAAACTTCCTGAAGAACAATTTGGCAATACAAATCAAAAATCTTAAAAATGTGCATATAATTTGGTCTATAAATTATACTACTAGATGTATACTAACATTATGTAT
The DNA here is from genome assembly GCA_963573385.1 of Cacajao melanocephalus. Lineage (NCBI taxonomy): Eukaryota > Metazoa > Chordata > Mammalia > Primates > Pitheciidae > Cacajao > Cacajao melanocephalus. Next base: position 107,047 of record CAUYLG010068055.1, read on the forward strand.
CTATCTATAATTTCACTACTAGATACATCTAATACCTAGTCCATTAAGATTACCTATCAAAGTTTGCAAAGATTTTTAGAATTTTTTTTTCATAGAATGAGCAAAATAACATTGTTATATAAAGATATGTGTTCAGTGAATATACTGCTGCTCAAAACAGGAATTATTTTTACACAATCAGTTTTCCCTCCTTCTTCTCTCCTGCAGCATGATACTTAATGTAGTTGGATATATGTTTTCTCTCCTGGCTTGTTCTAGATTCCCACTGGCCGTGATTACAGAGTCTATCCCATTTTTTATAGAATGGGGTTTGGGTGTATTCCAAAAGATCTGGGGACCATTTCTTTGGGGTTTTACTGAATGATGGTTGTAATTATATAGGTTTATTGAATTATGATTGTAATAATTTGTGAGCAGTAGAGTTTCTGTGCTCACAAATTACTACTAGATAATAGGTATATCCAGAATTTATAGATCAAATTACATATATATACACACACACACATATATCTATATATCAAAAGGAATATAAATATACAAAGATGTACTTACAAGGATATTTATTATAATGTAGACTGTAGTAGAAAAAACTAGACTCCATCTAGTATTTATTATAAAGTACACTATGATAGTCATAAAAAGCATTTAATTCTGTACAGTCATTCCAAATAAAGGCATAAATGTATATTGACATGAAAAGATGATCATGATACTTGTTAAGTAAAAAAGGGATTGTGAAAATGGTAATAATGATAACTAATATTTCTATAGTCTTTATAATAGACTAATATGTCTCTGTACTTTATATCTGGCAAAGTAGCTCACTTCAACCTCATTGCTACTGTCCCTGGTTTGTGAATGAAGAAACCAGGCCTAGAGATCTTAAGTGATTTGTGAAGGATAGAACAGCTAGTAAATGACAGATATGAGCTTTAATCTTTGGCAGCCTGGCTTAAGAGTTCGCATTTTCTTCCTCTCCAACATGATACCTGTCTTTGTATAGAAACCTGCGGGGTTTTACTCATAAATTCACCTTCTTGTGTGTATATACAAAAAAAAAAATAAAAAATTAGAATGACATTTATTAAGATTTAACGTGATTATCCTTAAGTGACTAGATTTTTTTATTTTAATTTCTGTTTAGCTATGTGTTCTGTAGTGAACAAAATATTACTTTTATCCACTTTAAAGAGAGAAAAAATGTGAAAAGACTACAAATATATTCTGCTCAGCACAGCCTGGGTGCATACCATGGGGCAGTACTGCTGTCCTCCTCACCCTGCTGCTGGAAATACTAACAAAGAGCTCCCAAGGGACACAAATAATGCACAATATGGAAAATCTGCATAGAGATAATTGAAAGTTGAACACAAATTATTCTCTCAGCTTCTGTGAAAGTGAGACACCCTGGATATTGAATTACTCTTTCTGGCCACCGATTTATTGCTTTCTTACAAAATGCTAAATGGTGCCATAATGGCCTCAAAGAGTGAACATGGCATCCAAAATCACCTGACTCTTATAACCAGGCGGGTCAGCTTTAGAATTTGCTGGTCTTGAGATTTGTGTCGGGTCCTGTCGAAAATAGAAAGATTCACTTGCAATTTACATGGAAGTGATTGTCAAGTACAACTTGTCACAGTATCAATTTTATTTTACTTTCAAATGTAACCAATATGAGTTTTTTGTTGCCATTTTTCTAATCCAATAAACTTTAAGAGAGGAATGTGGAAGACACCTGATAAAAGCATACTTCTTAAATGCATCTGCTCCAGATGAAATTATACCATGCTTACTTCAGGTCTCAGAAAAGCACTTTTGTTTCTCCTGGTAGAACATACCAGCAGTATCTTCTAATTTTTATTAAAGTCATATTGTGATGTTGTTTGGCTGTGTCCCCAACCAAATCTCATCTTGAATTGTAGTTGCCATAATCCCCACATGTCCTGGGAAGGACCTGGTGGGAGGTAATGTAATCATGGTGGTGGTTACCCCCAGGCTGCTGTTCTTGTGATAGTGAGTAAGTTCTCATGAGATCTGATGGTTTTCTAAAGGGCTCTGCCCCCTTTTGCTTGGCACTTCTCCTCCCTGCCAAGGGAGTGAAGAAGGATGTGTTTGCTTCCCTTCTGCCATGGTTGTATGTTTCCTGAGGCCTCCTCAGCCATGCTGAACTATGAGTCAATTAAACCTTTTTCCTTTATAAATTAGCCAGTCTTGGGTACGTCTTTATTAGCAGCATGAGAACAGATGAATACATACTGTTTTTGACTTTGTTGTTATCTCACCAGTAAAACAAACTTGAAATCTCTAAGGTAAAGTGAGCATCTGTCAGTGGATTCTCTCTCTCTCTCTTTCTTTCCTTTCTTTTTTCCTACCTTCTTTCCATTCTTTCCTTTCTCTCTCCTTCGTCTTCTTTTCTTCCTTTCTTCCTTCTTTTTTAAATAACTGTGATTCAGTTTTTATGTTCTCTCACAAAATCTGTCCTACAAGTAAATTACACAATCTGAGCACAGCTCCCTGTAACCCTACGCGTGCTTTCAGGAAAAGCTACGTTTTCGAGAACTGAAACTTTAGCCACCACTGCATGCTGCTCTTGTCTGAGCTCTGCGATTTCTTCGTTATTTCTCCCCGGAGGATTCAATGCATTTGGTTCAAGCACCATTGAACGTGATGCTGTATTAATTGCCCTGGAGGGTAGCGAGGCCTTTGAACTGTGGCTGTGAGGAATATTTTGCTGTAAGACATGTGTCAGCACTTGGCTGGTTAACTCTGGGGCTCGGCTGTGCAGCATGCTGGGACCAAGGATCTGGAAAACTACTTTACATCCTAATCTTACATCTGTTTTCCATCATGTAGTGAGATTGACTGGCTATTCTAACAGGGAAGCATCATTCTGAAATAACCAGAGTCTACGTACAAATACTGTACTGTCAAATAATATTAAGAATTTTCCATCATTTTTTCAAGTTATTCCAAACAGCTGGCATGCATAGGTGAATGGGTGATGCAATAGATTAATTGCCTGACCTTTCACCTTAAGAGAAATTGTCTGTATGTAAGTTATATGTCAGCATTATGATACTGAAACTTAAATTGAAGATGATGCCTCTGCTTTCAATGAAAACAAAATTGCACTTTTCATTGGCCTAATTTTGAACCCATTCTATGTTCCACATGCTATTTGGAGCTTATTCATATTCAGTTTGAATGGAGAGTTACATCTCAAATGCAGTCGACACCTTTCTTTAAAGAGCATGGTCAAGTCTATTTACCTGGAATAGTTTCTTCTTCCTCCCAGCCTTCCTGAGTCGTAACTGCCATTCACATAGCTACAGATGGAGACAACTAAGAAAGTTTACAATTACATAGTAAGTCTACAGTTATAATTTCAGATTGTGTCTCAGAGCTGTCATTATATTCCTGGACTGCTAAGCAGCAGATCAATTTGCTTTCTCTGGATGCTGTCACCTCTCCAATAATATTGGTCATTCTTACTCCTCTCATTGACTCCCAGCTTTGCAATGGTTATAGACACACTTCATAAATGCATATGGCGCAGTTGGGAAACATATGGCAAATGGTAAATTTCAATAGAAATGTTGGTTTTTAGAGTCATTTGTTCTCCTAAAGTTCTGTGATTAAAAAAAAAATTGAAAATAATCGTTGATCCATCTTTCCAAACGACTCTTTAGAAGCAAGTGTCTGCATATTTCCTGCTTTTTAGAGAAAGGGGAAAGGTAGTAGTATGTTAGGCCTGGAAAGAAAACTTTCATAGCATCTGCAGAAGGAGAAAAAAAATGACTGATCATGTGTCAGTTAAGCATTCTGCTTGGAAACCTCGAGCAGTGCATTGTGCTTTTCCTCTTTCTTTAATTTTTAATTGGTTAACAGCTTGAGTTGTGGAAATGCCACCATATTCATGGTTGCAACAGAGCTGACAGAGGGTGCTGAAAACTGTACTGCTTTCCTTGATTATTATTATTTTTTCATTCCAGGTTTGATTTTAGCAAACTCTTTGCAATCTGGGATCTGGCACATAAAGACGACATATGCTCAAGACTAATCCTAGAATAGATGACAGTGGAGAGGGGCCCAGGGGACAGGTTTAAATCTTTGATGTTTTAAGTAGCCAATCCCTTCAAAGTTCTGGGATCTGTGGTTTGTCTTCTTTCTTGCACTGACCTTTTTTGGAGCCCTTCTCATCAATTTTGGGGCAAAGCCTTCACTTGTTTGATAGTTACCATAACTCCTTAACAGAACACATACCTCTTTAAAGATTATCATTTACCCAACAACTATTGAGTTCTTTCAGTATGCATCAAAAGAGAAGGTAGTTTATCTTTATAGATAGGATCATTATATAAGAAACCATGACCTGGTTATAATATAAGCTAGTGTCTGATTTGTAAAATAAGACTAAAATGTTGAGAGAAATGAGAGAAAATGTGTGCAAACCTATTTTGTAATTTTCAAGTATTTCCACAATGCAAGCTATTATTCCAAAAGAGAAAGGGTTAGCAAAAGAGTTTGGAAGCTGAAAAAGTGCTTGAGTTGACTACAGTGATCTGTAATTAGAAGGTGACCAGTAAATTTGCAATCTTTGTTTTAGGGGCTTGGCTACTAAGCACTACCCTGGCATAATAGAAAAAAAAAAAAAAGCATTAATTTGATTCTGGCTGTAACATTTATGGGGCAAGTCACTTAACCTCTCTGAGCATAAGTAGGTTTTTCTGTATATGGGGGAAATATGACTTGCCCTATATGTCATTGTGAGCACTAAATGAGATGATGTTTATAAAAGATGACAAAAAATAGATATTTGGTTCTCAAAAAATGACTTGTATCCATTTTTATAATAATTCTTGTTACTACTATTATTGTAATATGTTACTCTTACAACAAAAATCCCATTATTTATAGCCATAGCTTATATTTGGAAATAAAGAAAAAAGTCTGTGTTATGGCTAGATTTACAATGAATAAACTATTCGTTTTTTATTTTAAGCAAGTGTGACATTTCATGGAAACATCAAAGCTTCTCTTTTTAAAAAGTGTACGTCATGGGATGTTTGACAGAAAAATAATTCTTTAAAAAATCTTTGAAGTAGTACTAAAACATTTTCAAATAATTGAAAGACTAAGATCTAGCATAATGATTGGTTTTTCTTCTTCAGACAATGTTTTTGTTTTGTTTTGTTTTGTTTAATATTTGCAGTCTGAAGTTAAAAGTGTATGTAGATGGCAACAAATTCTAGGAACAAATTGAAAACATGTTAAATTAAATATAAATTTATATGTTAAACATGTAAAATACAGAAATGCATGTAAAATTAAATACATATAGTGTGTACATTATATATATATCATATTTATATATATCATTTTGTTTTAATCAAGTTTCATATATAGTCATGAAAGGTGCGTGTATCATTAAAAGGAAAGTGGGTTTGCCATCTACTTTTCTTTAAAGAGTAAGGATAGATTTGTTAGAAACAAAGAAAAGATAAAAATAAAAATTCATATGTATAGAAAAACTGTTTATTAGCAAAAAGAATCAGAAAACTTGAAGATCCAATTATAGTATCATGATTAACCCAATATTGATACTGCCTAAGATGAATATGTATACCAAGGTCTCAAACCTCGGGCCATGGACCAGTACCAGTACTGGTGGCTGGCGTGTTAGGATCTCTGCCACACAGCAGGAAGTGAGAGCAAGTGAGCAAACAAAGCTTTATCTGTATTTTCAGCCACTCTCCATGAATCGCATCACCACCTGAGCTCCGCCTCCTGTCATATCAGTGGTGGCAATTAGATTCTCAGGGGAATGCAAATCCTATTGTGAATAGCGCAGGTAGGGGATCTAGGTTGCGGGCTCCTTATGAGAATCTAATGCCTTATGATGTGTTATTCACCCCCAGATAGGACCATCTAGTTGCAGGAAAACAAGGTCAGGGTTCCCTTGATTCTACATTATGGCGCATTGTATAATTATTTCATGGTATATTACAATGTAATAGTAATAGGAAAAAAATGCACAGTAAGTGTAATGTACTTGAATTATTCCCAGACCATGCCCCCTTCCCCAGATCTGTGGAAAAATTGTCTTCCACAAAACCAGTTCCTGGTGCCGAAAAGGTTGGAAATTGCTGATATAAACAGTAGTTTCCCCTTATCTTTAGGGCATACGTTCCAAGGCCCCTAGTGCAGGCCTCTAACCATGGTTTGTGAATAGTACCAACCCTAATATAGTATCTTTTTTCCTATAACTATATACCTAAATTTGATTTATAAATGAGGCACAGTAAGAGATGAACAACAACACATAATAAAAAACAGAATAATTATAATCATATGCTGTAGTAAAAGTTATGTGAATGGGGTCTTGCTCTCTCTCCAAGGTCTGTGTAGTATTTTTGGACCATGATTGACCATGGGTAACCAAAACTGAGGATAAAGACAGACTACTACTCTTTATCATCCAAAGCCCTCATTTTATTGTTGTTAATATACATGTATTCTTCAGTTATCAGCTCAGCCAATAGAAGCTACTCTAGAGCTAACCCAGGAAGAGCTGTTGATAAAGAGGGGTCTGTGATTTGAGAGGGACTGGGTTTAACACCTGCAGCCAGGGGCCCTTGCCAATAGCTGGCCTCTGTGGCCTGGAGGCACACCTTATCATTCATTCTTAGCAGCATTGTATCACATTATATTTTGATAACTCTTGACTTCATGGCATACTTTTTCATACATTAGCCTGTAGATTATTTCATTTATTTCTTACAGAAACTTTTGATAGAAGAAAACAAAGCTGGAAGAGTTAATGCATTTTCCAAGAAAATAGCAGCTTTCAAATTCAAGAGTCTTTTTTTTCACACTACAGCTGTCTCTGAGATAAACCCAGATTGACTTCTAGTTACCCTCTTCCTCATCTTACAAAGAAAAAACAAAAAAAAAGGAAAGGAAAAAGAAAACATATTGACACTGAATATCTAGGTTTGAACTATAGTAATCATAAGTACTATAGCAATCATAACTCAGATAGGCTTTAAAAAATATTTATAAAATATTAAGCACTGTGCCTGCCTCATAGTAAGTGCTTCGTAAGTGTTTGCTAAATAAAAAAATGAAGAAAAAAACATTTTTCCTGAGTACAGAAATAAAATGGTGTTGTAGAACTCAGGATGGATTGATGAATATAACTCTTCTTAAAACTCGAGTCAAGGTGTACAAAATTTCAGTTATACAAGATGAATAAGTTCCAGAGATCTACTATACAGCATAGTGCCTATAATGAATAAGACGTATGATATACTTAAAAGTTTGTGGAGGGTAGATTTTATCTTAAGAGTTCCTATCATCATCATCATCATCATCATCATCGTCATAAGTAAAGCAGAAGGAAAATTTGAAGCTGATGAATATGTTTATGACATAGGTGGTGTTGAGGGTTTCATGGATGTACACTTACCTCTAAACTCATCAAATTGTATACATTAAACATACACAACTTTTTATATGTCAATCTTCCTCAGTAAAGTGATTTAAAAGAAACAACAACAAAAACCTGAAAGGAGTAACATGCCACAACTCCTTAAAGAAGATGTTTTATAAACCGCCCATATCCATACTAATTTATGGAAAAAAGATAGCCTGAATTCCAAGTGGTTGACAATTCTAGAAATTATAATGTACGTGCCACTTTAACTGAAATCTTAGTTAGTGGTCAGTGACTCTTCAAGGATCCCTGACCTGGTTCTTTTCTGTTAGCCTCACTAATCTGCCAACCTCTCAAAGACCCTCTCCAGAATGCACTAGTAGCAGCGTATCTGGACAGACCCTTGCCACACCTTTGCAAAGCCTTCTAATTACCAAAGACCAGTATCTTCATCCACACTTGCCACAGGTATGGCTTCCAAGAGACTGCATGTAAATATTCTGGTCCAGCCAAAGGATTCTTATGAAAATTATCGAATACTTTTCTGTACCTTTTATCACATTATTCTGCAAAGAGAGTATTTCCATTTTTCTCTTGCCTCTCAGATTACACCCCACTGTCAGGTTCTGAGTCAAATCTTACCACCTTCTCAGAACTTTAGCATGGGTATCAAAGAGGTTAATTTTTAAATCCTTGATGCTATCATTTATTACCTATGTGACCCTGGGCAAACCATTTCCCACTGTGATTTTGATTTTATCTGTAAAACAGAAAATACTTACTTAGAATTTCTGTAAGGATTACTGAAAATAAATGTAAAGCACATACTAGGAATTTAATAAATTATATTTCACAAATTATAATTCAAGGAAGAATTACTCTTTTTAGCTCTTTAGAATTTATCTAGCATTACTTTTAGCATTCCTGTTTCATGCTGAGTTCATTTAAAATATATATCCACAAATTATTCGATCCTTCTTTCATCAAGACATTAAGTCTAATTCCTTCACCTCGAATATGGGTTGAGTGGGACTGGCCTTAGTGACTTGCTTCCAGGGAATGGGATGAACTGAGAAAGACATGATTTGATTTGCAAAGCCATGTCATAAAAGGTAATAGAGCTTCTTATTGGCTCTCTTTCGGGACACTTGCCTTTGGAACACAGCTACCATGCAGGTAAGGAAGCCCAGGCAACTTGGAGAAGCCCACATGGAGAACTGAGGCTCCCAACCTTCAGCCTCTGCTGCACTTTCAGGTGGCAGTCAGTCCCTGTCTTTCCAGCCTTGTGAGGAGCCATCTTGGGAGCACATCCTCCAGGCTACAGCTAAGCTATTCCACTGTGCACTGGGCAGGGCAGAGACCAGCCTTCCCTGACAAACCGTGCTCAAATTGTAAATTCATGACCAGAATGAATGATTGCTGTTTTTAAAACTCACTGCATTTTGAGGCCATTTGTTACGCCACAATAGATAACAGGAACAGTACCTACATTCGATGCCATGAGCTGGAAGTCCCCATCTTATAGTCAGATGTCCAAATCTTCTTCGAGAATTTAAACAACTGCATGTTAACAACATTCAGAGCTTAATAAATGCTTTGTTATTTTTAATTAACTTAATTGATTTAGACATACTCATACAACCGAGGGAATTATTTTTTCCTTTGTTTATTTGAATTAAACAGGTATTTATGGATAGAAAAATAAGGCATTGCAGCAAAAAAAAAAATGTTATTTTGCAATTTCCTCCTTTGAGATTCTTATTTTGAAGTTGAGGTGATCAAAACAACTTTTAAGAAGCTGTTACTTGGGCTGAAAGTTACATTTTACAAGCCAGAAATTGCTTGTCACCCTGAAATATTTGGAAGAAAAAAATATATACTATTGGAAGTTTAAATAGGTAGAGGTGACACTTTCTCCTGACAGGAACTGTCTTTTTCATGAACCAGCTTTCGTTGTTCACGACTGATTATATGACAGATTGGTATCCTGAGTTTTAAAAATGAAGAACAAAATATAACCCTCTGAGTGGATTAGTTCTGAGATACGGGACACGAGTGCAGCCCACTGAGTTTGGTATTTTGCAGTCTCAGAAATCCTATACTCTCCAATAAAGGAGGGGGATGCAAGGAAGAGGGAGCTATTCAAGCATTATAAATTCTTTAACCATTTCCTTTCCTTTCAGGGAGAAAATAATATGAAGAGAGAAATTCTATTTCTTTTTTAAAATAACAAAGAAAATATGGTGCGGAGGTGTAAGTAGACTCATGTAAATACGTAGTGCCCTGTGATTTCCAAATGGTGGTTGCTAAAAGAAATGGACCCCAAAGGGAAGCCCTGCTGAATGCCATGGGTAAAAGTTAACATTGAATGTAACAGCCTTAAAATCCTGCAGGCAGCTCCAGGAAGAGGCAGATGTACCAGTAGTCCTAAGAAACTTTCACATCTCCCTAAAAACCTGAGCCAAATTTTTGAGTCATTTTCTATGCAGTATTTAAGGGCCAGAAGGAAGATGGAGGCATCAATCTGGTTAATTTAGGCAAAAGCAGAACCTGATGACTCTACTTGACTGTATACATTTTTTAGCTGAGTAAACCTGATTCTAGATCATCACTATTTATGTTAAAATGAAGGGTCAAGTTAGCATTAATTATCTCTAGGCTATTTCTCTGTGAATACAAAAATATTCACTTATTAGATGACACCTATCAAAATCCTTTTATAGGTCTACTGTGATAGATTTCAATCCTTGACTCTGATGTTTGCAGGTAGGTCAAGAAATAATCCTATAAATGAGAAGCCGACAGCAGAAAGAACATAAATTACCATAATCTAATTACTAAATAAACATCTATTTAGTACACAACTGTCTAATTTTAAAAAGCAGAATAAGTCCCAGATTGGTATTATCCATCTTTAATTTCAGCTTTTCGGAAAGCATGAAATATGCTTAACTGGAATGGATATTCATTTGTTGTTATGTAGAGCAGATTTACTAGTTTTTTGCTAAACTTACCAAGAAATGGGTATTGTAGAAAGAACTTTCATTATAAATAATAGTATCTATAATGGTAAATAATTTAATAAATAATTGATAATAATTGTATGTTACCTATTAATTAGTTTTTAAAGATTATTTATAATAGAGACCCAGGTACTGAGATGCATTGGTTGCAGATTTGCTTTAGCATATAGGATGTTTACCTGCTTTCTTCCTCAACTGTGCAGTCAAGGCATGATTAGACTGTGGGGAAGCTAAGCTGCTTCTTTGCATGAATACATTTCTATGTTAACTTCAGCAGGAGAAAACAGAAATAAATTCTGTATAAGTTTAGAAAAAACAAACTAGTAAATCTGCTCTACATAACAACAAATGAATATCCATTCCAGTTACGCATATTTCATACTCTCCAAAAAGCTGAAATTAAAGATGGATAATACCAATCTGGGACTTATTCTGCTTTTTAAAATTAGACAATTGTGTACTAAATAGATGTTTTAAAGAAAAAGAAACTAGTTAAACTATTGAAATCCCAACTGTCAACCAATACATTTCTACAAACTTTAAAAATGTACTTTGGCAACCATTTACCAAGACAGCTTATTTGAGGGACACTAAACAAGTCAATTGCAGAATAAATCCGGCAGATGAAACATGAGTGTTCTGCCTGACTTTGCCTTATGAAGTTGACTTGTTAGAAAATTTTTAAAGCATCTTTGGAATTTTCAGTCCTTGACATGATTTCCATGTTGATATTTAGTCTGATTAAGTTTAAACCATCTGTCTATAAACATTTGGTAAATTTTTCCCTACCTTTTAAAAAATCAGATATACAAGAAGTAAAATATAATAAACCAACCTGTGGTAATTTCATTATATGGTGGTATTTTAGGATCATTTACTGCTTATGGGAATTAAAGCCATGTTAACATATATGTGCATATGTTATACACACACACACACACACACACACACACACACACACACACACTGGTATTTTAAAAATTATTCCATAAAGTTTATTTCTTAGGGACAATGTTTATAGATTGACATACAAAAACCAATGAAAACAAGATTCAGTTTTAAGTTGCATTTACACTTTCTTTTCTCAAGTAAAAAAAAATATCTTTTTTCTTTTATATACAATATCATACAGATTATTTCTTTTATATACAATATCATACAGATTAATGGGTATTGATATCAAAAGCTTTCAATGCGCTTCCATTTTGAAAGTATAATAACAATGATAGTGAATGTTTTTTGCATTTTTATGCAAAAATAAGTCTGTATATTAAAATATACCATTGAAATATTCATATAAACATGCACTTTTCTTAAGTTGATATGACTGAGAAAATAAGGCTAAAAATGTCCAAAGGTACATTTTTGACCTTTTTGTGTATACCTGTGCAATGTGTGTGTGTGTGTACAAATAATTATTTTTACATCTAACTAGTAGACAAATGTTTCAACAGAAGGCTGAAAGAGGAATGTCAGAATTACTCTTAAAATCTGGCACATGCTGAGGTCATTTAGTGGGTTATAAAATGCCTTCTAGGTGGAGATTGCTGGCTTCATCTTGGCCTAGAAAAAGTTATAGTTTCAGAATTCTGTTTAAACTGGTAGGAGTCTTTGGTAATGGATAGGTTTAGTGTTTTCTAGGAAAAATGGAAGAAAAAAAACATTATTCTTAAATATACTTTGCAAAATAACAACCTGCAGGCTGAGAAAAGTCATAAAATGGAAAACATTGCCATTCAAATGAGTAAAAATGACTTCACTCTTCTCTAAGAATGTTATTCGTATTTATTCTCCACATTAGAAGAAAAAAATAACAACCACCCTCTGCACTAATAATACCTTTTAAGTAATTCCAGTTTTTAAATGGTATTAACACCTACACAGAATCCATACCTCTATTTGTGAACAAACATATACAAGCATCATTATTCAGAAGCCATTTGAAATATAAAATGATAAGTAAAAATAACACCCTCAATTTGTGTATTTCAGTCATTTTATGTGACCTTTTCTTTCATATCCACTTTGCTGTGTTTCTTTACCAACCTGCAGTATCAAGCATAAAAAAAGAGAAATACTATTTCCAGTCTATTCAAATAGTTGACTGGTTTTATCTTATATGTCATACCTCGCCTAACTGGCACTTTAAAAAATACGTATTTTTCCAAAAACAAAAAAGGTAGAATGAAAACTATTTGTAAGGAAAGGAGAAATATCACCAAGGGATTTACTGTTTCACTGGGACACCTGTAAATCTCTAGCCTTGGCTCTGTGCTGTCCTCTGCTTAACTATCATTTTATTTATCTCCTGACATATCCCCCTATGTCTGCAGTGGGAGATTCCATAATTTTTATACTCCCACAAACCCCAATTCTATATCCCTACCCCTCAACAGAAGCAGATGGCCTTTCTTTCTGCTTTTCTGGACAGCGTGGCAATAAACTGTTTTCCTCCACTGACACATCATGTGTGTCTTCACCCACATTTTTAATCCCTAGTCTCTCCAGAAGACGTGTCCTCTCCCTGTCCATTGCTAACCCCTGCACCTGTGTTCTCAAGTTCTCTCTTTTCTTGCTTTTCTTATGTCTTATTTGTTTCTACTCATTATACACATGTTCAAGTCAACTGAATTATAAAAATAATTTTCTTTCTCTCTTGCTAACTCTTCCATCGATTAATATTGTTTATTATTTTACTGTCCTTGCACTACCTAGCTATTTGAAAGAGAAGTCTATTCTTTCTATCTTTCCTCTTCAAATACTCTTTTTCCTTTTAACGGGTAAAATACAGTTTCAGTCCTTCTCAGTCTACTGAAGACCTCCAAATGACTTCAGTGATATTACTTAGACCTCATTTTCTTAACCTTGATTGGAAAAGTGGCAAACACTGAGGAAGAGAAGCCAACTGTCTATCAACATGTACCCACCTCTCGTATAGTATAGATTTATTGCTAGAAAGGGGTTGCCTGACTCTTATGATTGCATCTGGCTGTGGCTAGTACTTGCCAATGGAATATAAGCAGATCGAAGACTTTCCCATGTCTCTCTGTTTCAGTCAACAACAGCAATACCCTCGTGGGTGCTGGTGCCACCAGATGGAAGGATCCATTGTCCTTGAATCACCCATGAACGAGGACCACCTGTCTTAGACTGCTATGTAACAGGAAATAAACATCTATTGTGTTAAGCCATTAAATGTATTTGTGAGTTTGTGACCATGCACAGCCCATCCTAACTGAAGCAGATACTATAGACCAGGATCTTGCTGTGAAACACATTTCTCCCTAGGATTTACAGCATGTATCTTCCTGGTTCTTCTACTCTATCTGATATCCCTTCCCAGTTCCCTCTAATGATGTCTCTTCCAATTCCAACTTTATGAATGAACTGATTCTGGCCTTAAGATTTTTCTTTTCTATCACTTGTCTCCCCTCGTCAATGTTCTCTTCATGTTTACCTGCCCTTGGTTCCAGTGACCATCTCTATGAACATGACTTCAAGATCCATGCTCTTGGCCCATTAACTCATTTTTATAGCCCAGCCCTATTAGGTAAACTGTGGTTGCTTGAGCAAGCAGAGGAAAAATAATGGAAATTTTTCAAGAGACAGAAAACAATCAGTCAATCAAACATGGGAAATATCAAAATCAGGACACACCACGTAGCTCAGTTTGAGGACTTTAGTGTCCTCCACATCTTCCACTCTAAAGTAGTTTATTTAATATACTGTTTAGTTCAGCTGGCAATCTTTTCATACCAAGATTTCCCTAGTGAAGAAGGCAGTGTACTGATTAACATTCCGGTATGATCTCCTTATCTAGTGCAGTCTTGCACTTTGATGGACACAAGCCTCGGGTGCTACCACTGACATGAAACAGCTACCAGCCACTCCCCTAGACACAGAATCTGATTGGTCAGCTTGAACAAATTGCTTTAAGCTAGAAGAGAATCATGTGTTGAGTTTTAGTAGAATGACAATCCTTGGAATGAGGTTTCCATTTGCACTTCAGCACAGACTATGTGACCCTGAAATTTGGCCTTGGTTCTCCAACAGTAGCCTGTGACTGAGCTAGAATCTGGAGTTATAACTGAAGGTAAGATAAAACCTAACTAGCGCTATGTTTAATGATTTGGTTACAACAATTATGATGATCATAATCGATTACTTATCTAAGGTGCTATGCCCCCAAGAAATAGTTTTCCTGCATCTCTTCATTCACTTCTCACAATTATGAAAGTATTATTAGCATGTTTACTTTATAATAGAAAAACTTGAATCTAGAATAATATTGTCAATTTTTCCTACCCTAGATAAATAATTGAATGATATAAAAGCTTAAGAATACTATACTAGAATTTTAGTCATCACTGAAATTCCACAGAATAGCTTAATATAACTGAAGAAATTGATCAAATTATGTGAAATGATAATTATTTTTTCATTCAACAAATATTTTCTGTGTGTTTTTTCTATGTCAGATACTGTGCTTGGAACTAGCAATATGGGGATATAAGGCTTCATAACTCTTCTAAAGAAACTTGCAACTTGGCAAGGAAGAATGACACGTGAACTCAGGGAGTGTGGATGAATGACCACGTTACAGACAGGAGTAACATGAGCTGCCAGAAAGATCTACATGAAAGCTCAGGGAGTGAAACACACATCCAGCCCAACATTATGGGTACAGGGAGAATTCCAAAAGGCCATGCTAAGCTGAGTTTCACTTTTGTAAATATTGTATGATAATGAAAGTAGTATATGTAGGCCAAGCGCGGTGGCTCACGCCTGTAATTCCAGCACTTTGGGAGGCTGAAGTGGGCTGATCATGAGGTCAGGAGATTGAGCCCAACCTGGCCAACATGGTGAAACTGCATCGCTACTAAAAAAAAAACAACAAAATTAGCTGTGCAAGGTGGCGCGTAATCCCAGCTACTTGGGAGTCTGAGGCAGGAGAATCACTTGAACCCAGGAGGCAGAGGTTGCAGTGAGCTAAGATCGTGCCACTGCACACTCAAGCCTGGTGACAGAGCTAGACTCCATCTCAAAAAAAAAGTAGTATATGTAGAATGCTTGTAAAATACAGGCAAGTCAAAGGAAGAAGACACAAGTCAAATGTAATCTTGCCACCCAGAGATAATCACAGTAAACATTTGATATAGTTCCATCTAATTTTTGTCTATGGCTATATATGCATAGTTTTAAAATAAAATGGAAATCATGGTATGTATAGTATTATAACCTGATTCTTCACTCAGTAATATACCATAAATATTTTCCAATGCCATTAAAATTTTTAGAAAACCTTGTTTTTCATGGCTATGTAACTATTTTACCATATATGAAGTGTATCAATTAGAGTTTTTGGTTTCAAGGCATAGAAATAGACTCCAGCTGATTTAAGGGTAGAGGAATATATTAAGAGGATATTGGGTATATCATAATAGCATTGAGAAGGCCAGAGATCCAGGCTCATAAAATGGCATGAACAATGGAAGGCATAGAACTTTCTGGTAAAAATATTACTGCTTTCATATCTTCCATCTGGATGCTGCAGCTTCCAGCTCAGCACCACAGCCACCACTGACCTGGAAACTAGATGCTGCTTCCGGCGTTATCTTTTACCTCTTCCAGACTGAATTTTCTACTGTCTATGTGTCGTTGTGTAATTAGTTCCCAATTCAAATTCAAGGGCTGATGCATTTGATTTGTCTGAGCCCAAGTCAAATGCTGATATTCTATCAGAAAGAAAAGCTAGGTAAGTGAGTGCTGTAGGCCGAAGTGTGTACCCCCAAAATGTGTATGTTGAAGTCCTAACCCTCAGTTCCTCCTAATTGAATTGTATTTGGAGATGAGGTCTTTAAAGAGGTAAATAGGTTAAAATAAGGTCATTAAGATGGACTCTAATCCAACGTAACTGATGTCCTTATGAGAAGAGGGAATTTGGGGACAGGTAGGTATGGAGGAAAGACCATGTGAAGACACAGGGAGAGGATGATCTGTAGGAGTTCCTCTTTCAGCTGTTCCATATGAAACAGAAGTTCACATAAGTATCTGTCTTTAGTGAACATGAACAGATAGTTTAATCACTAAAATTACCTTTAAAAAGAGGGTCTCACAATCAGACAGCAAATTAGAATCACCACGGGAAGACTTTTAAAATATCAACACCAGGGCCTCATCTCTAAATATTAGATTTGATTTTTCTGGGGTGGGGCGTAGTCATCATTATTTTGTTAACTTCTCAAGTGATTTTTGTATATATAGCCAATTTCTTTAAATTGCTTTAAAGCAATTTAGGGAAAAAATCAGAGAATTAGCTTTAGAAACTGAGAAAAGTGGTAGTGATATCTCTCCTAAATAAGTGACGTGCTAGAACATGTTCAAAGTTTGTAAAATCATTATCTAAACAACAGTAATTCTTTCCGTACTGGCCTATAGTGTCAGTGTCATTCTAATCAGAAGCTGAGAAGAATTGCTTATAAAACTTGACAAGCTCATTTGAAGATTTTTGTGAAAGAGAAAGGGACACAAAATAACCAAAGTACTCGTGAATAAAGACGGGAAAATTCTCCCCTCCCCAAGTAACTATACTAAGAAACTGTAAGAATTAAGATGGTAGAGTGAGAGGCTGGGAAAAACAGTTGACAAATAGAATAGTGAATACAGAAGGAAATTCATGACTAAGTAAAACGTAAATATGCAATAGAGGTGTCATGACAGATTGCTATGTATAGAACCCAGAAATTGTTATTTTTATGGAAAAATAGAAAAAATGATTAAAAACATTCCTATATCACGCAATACATAAAAATCCATTTCAGATGATAAAAGACATAAATGTCAATAGAATTTTAACAATTTTAGAGAACAAGATATATAATCTTACATTAAGAAAAGATTTCTTTCTTTCTTTTTTTTTTTTTTTTTTTTTTTTTAAGACAGGGTTTCACTCTTGTTGCCAGGCTGGAGTACAATGGCACAATCTCAGCTCACTGCAACCTCCACCTCCCAGTTTCAAGATTCTCCTGCCTCAGCCTCCCAAGTACCTGGGATTACAGGTGCCCACCACCACACCTGGCTAATTTTTTTGTATTTTTAGTAGAGAGGGGGTTTCACCACGTTGGCCAGACTGGTCTCGAACTCCTGACCTCAGGTGATCCGCCAGCCTGTCTCCCAAAGTGCTGGGATTACAGGTGTGAGCCACCATGCCCAGCCAAGATTTCTTAAATAAAACATTAAAAGGTGTTAATCATAAAAACAAAGTTAATAATTCTTTTTTGGGGGGAGACAGGGTCTCACTCTGTTGCCCAGGATGGAGTGCAGTGGCACAGTTACAGCTCATTGCAACATCCTGGGCTCAAGTGATCCTTTCACCTCAGCTTCCCAAGTAGCTGGAACTACAAGCTTGCAACATCACACCCAGTGAATTTTGTGTGTGTGTGTATATATATATATACATATGTGTGTGTATATATATGTGTGTGTGTATATACATATGTGTGTGTATATATATATGTGTGTGTGTGTGTATATATATATATACATATATACATATATATACATTTTTGTAGAGATGAGGTTTTGCCATGTTGCCCAGGCTGGTCTCAAACTCCTGGGCTCAAGCTATCCATCGCTTCAGCCTCCCAAAGTGCTGAGATTACAGGTGTGAGCCACCGCACCGTACCTGAATAAAATCTTTTTTTTAGAAAAAAACAAACAATATACATAAAAAGTTGACAAAAATATAAACAAGTATTTCTAGAGAAGAGAGTGTCCATAGTCAATAATATGGAAAGATGTTCAAACTTATTATAATGAGGACAATGAGATCAAAATTAGAAATCATATTTGATTAACAAATCTTAAGAAATCTGATAATTCAAAGTGTTGGATGTCTTATACCTGCACTGAAAATATATAAATTCATTTGACCACTTTAGAGGGTAATACACTATTATATATATATTTTCTTATCCTATGACTGCAATTTTATTTCTTGATACAGGGCAACAGAAGTTGTTCTACATGTGCTTCAGAATAGATGTATAAAACTATTCATAGGAAAATGTTTATAATAGCAAAAATCTGGAAAAAAATTTAAAAATCTGTAATGGAAAAATATATAAAGAATTGTGGTGATGGATGAAAAAGGTCCGGTCCAGAAGCAAGGTTTCACCATGTTGCCTGGGCTGGTCTTGAAGGCCTGGCCTCAAGCAATCCTCCCACCTCAGCCTCTCAAAGTTCTGGGATTATAGGCATGAGCTACAATGCCCAGCCTCTTCTGTTCATGGATCTTGAAATAGGCATTAAAACTTTCTTAATTTAAACACAGAACTCTAACTCTTTGCTACTCAAGAAATGTCCCCCCTTTTAGAATGTGCCTTGCGCATGTCTCTTCTCAGTGCCCGGCTATTTGGTGAAGTTGCCAGGCCTACTGATTCCAAGTCTATGAAAGTGGTGAAACTGTTCAGTGAACTGCCCTTGGCCAAGAGGAAGGAGACTTATGACTGGCATCCAGATCACCACACCTACTCTGGACTCTGTGGACACTCTAACTTCTGGGACTCTACAGAGATGAGCATCAGGATGTTATGGATGAGCAAAAACAACTAAAGAAGCTTCGTGAAAAGGGGAAACCAAAGAAAGGAGAAGGGAAAAGAACAGCAAAAAAGAAATAGTGTTGGTCCTTCAAGAGGGAGAATTTCTTTCCCAGTGGCGGAGAGAAGAAAGTGCATTTATTGTCTTTCCACATATTGGAGGAATGTCATCTTCCTAAATGAAGGTTATTTGGAGGAACACAGTAATGCCCTTGTGGAAATCTAATCCGATTAAATTGTGGCTGGTTTCTTGAATGTATTCTAACTGTGCAAAATTATTTTGGCCTTGGCCATGTAATGAGATGTTTAGCTAGTTCTCTAATGAAATAAATACATTTTTTAAAAAAGAATTGTGGTATATTCATGATGTGGAATATTATGCAACAATGAACATTAAAGAGTAGTTACTTGCCACAACACGCATGCAAGAATTAACATGTTGACTGAAAGCACAAGTCTCAGAAGCCTACATGAAGTGTGACACTCTTAAATAAAGCTCAAAAACAATCAAAGGTAAACCATATGCTGTTATGCCTTAAAATCTATGTAATCAAACTAACTATAAAAGTAAAGGAATGATCAACACAACTGTCAGGATACTCACTACTTCAGCGTAAGATAGGGAGACAGCACATGGGTTGATGTAAAGCATTGATAATATGTTGATGTAAAGTGTTGATAATATTTTAGTTCTTAGGTGGATTTTGATGTTCACAAAATAAAATTGCATGAATAAACAAGAGAGATATGCAAAAATAATTGGTTGTGAACCAAGAACTATAATAAATCCAATTCTGTGGACTTAATTAATCAGTATAATTTCCAGTGTTGTTTTTAGATCTTAGGAACCACTAAAGTGATACTAAGACTATTGGTAATTTTAGTTATATAATTCCTGAGATTAAGAGTGGCAGTCGATGGGTCAGGTGCTATGGCTCATACCTGTAATCCCAGCACTTTGGGAGGCCGAGGTGGGCAGATCACTTGAGCTCAAGAGTTTGAGACCAACTGGGGCAATATGGTGAGACCCTCATCTCTATTAAAAACAAAACAAAACAAAACAAAACAAAAAAATTAGCTGGGGATGTTGGTGCATATCTGTGGTCTGTGGTTCCAGCTACTCGGCTGGCTGAGGTGGGAAGATTGCTTGGGCCCAGCAGCTGGAGTTGCAGTGAGCCGAGACTGTGCCACTGCACTCTAACCTGTGGAACAAAGCGAGATCCTGCCTCAAAAAAAAAAAAAAAAAAGAGCGGCAGTTAATGTAGATGCATCGGTATTTGTTGAAAGGAGAATATATTAATGTATTTCCATATTGCTTGAAGCATGGTTTGAGACATTTTGGTCTCAAATAACAGAACACACAATATACAATGTCTTGAGAACGTGAAAGGTATAAACTTCTCATAACTTGAAAATTCCTGAGGTAATCAAACTCAGGCTCTGTTTTGCCTTCAAGTCTCTGCAATTCTTTCAGCAACACCTTTCTCCTTTTGCTAGCCTCATCCTCAGGTATTTTTTTTTTTCTTATGGTTTCAAGACTTGCATTCACAGGTTATGTCATTCAGAAGAAAAAATTCCCAAATCACAAATAAAGGTTTCAGCTAGAAAATACCACACACAAACTCTGGTGTACCTGGCCATGCTTGAGCCAATCCCTATAGGAAATGGAGGGACTGATCAACACAACTGTCAGTATAGATCAATCTCTTGAATCAAGGGTTGATGAAGGTAGTATCCCATAGACTCTGAACTACTGGAGTTCTATTAGGAAACAGGAAAGGGAAATGTATGCCAGAAAAGTACCAAAATATTCATTGCATTTAATTAGGAGTTGATTAGAAATCAATCATTTTTTTAAATATCAAAATTAAAATTAAAATTTTTCATATATATCATATATTCATTCTTTAGGAGTCTCTTCTTTAGTAGTATCATATAATTCAATTCCTAGCTGTCTTTTTCATTTTTATTTAATTTTTCATTTTATTTAATATTCTGTGGAAGTGAATTTGACTATAAGAACCAGCATTTCAAGCCTGCAAAGCAATAATTATGCAATTCACTTTTACTAGCCAAAATGCAAAGGGATCCAAAAAACCTCTCTTACTTAAGAAGCTTTAATAATACTAATTTTTTAAACCATAAAAGAAAGTATACAGTGTTTAAGAAGACAACTTACTAGGCTTCTAGATGAGTTTCTAATAGAAAGCTGTTCTGCAAATGAAAACGGAAACAACATAATGTACTTAGATTTCCAGATTTCAGTGGAATTTCTTCCATCACAGATTATTTCCTGCTACTTGATCTTCACAAGCCAATGTTTGCTATTTGCTTTAAGTTTTTGACAAATTATTGCTTTATACTTAAATAACCACATTGACAAATGCCATCTCCATGAAATACAATAGTCCATCATCAGATAATTAATGCAGCAAAGCAACTGTGGAGACTAGTGTGTCTCAAGTGGTTGCTGTTCAAGGTTAACCTCGTTGCTTTGACATCATAAAATGATAGTGTGCCACGTTTCAAAGGGCCTGTTTTAATTAAAATATACAGGCATTGCTAATAGGAATGAAATGTCATCAGACCTGAAAATCTCTGTGCAAACATTTTCAGTGCCATTCTGCCTATAACACCACACTGCATCGTCAGTGAGGCAGACAGAATAATGATGCCTAAAGATGTCTACGTCCTAATCCCTGGAACCTAAGAGCATGGTACCTGATGTGGCAAATGGGACTTTACAACTGTGATTCAGTTCAAGACCTTGAAATGGGAAGATTATCCTGGATTATCTCAGTAGGCCTGCCCTACATAATCACATGGATCTTTAAAAGCAGAGAATCTTGCTTGTTTGTGATCAAAGGGTGATTTCTACCCAAGAAGAATCAAAGGGATGCAGAATTCTGGCTCTGAAGATGGAAGAAGGAGTCCAGAAGCCAAGGAATGTGGGCAGCTTCTGGAAGCCAGAAAAGGGAAGGAAACAGATTTTCCTCTAGAGCCTTCCTAAGGAAGGCAGCCCTGCCAAAACTTTGATTTTAGCCCAGTGAGACTCATGTCAGAGTTCCGGAACCAGAAGACAATGAATTTGAGTTGTCTTAAGTCATGAGTTTGTGGTGATTTGCTACTACAGCAGTAGGAAATGAATACAGTCAGAGAATACTGCAATATTTAAAGCATATTCAAAATGTTAAATATATACAAATTACCTCGCATTTAAATGAGGTTTTACATACCTTATATGTTGTGACGTTTGCTTTTAATTTCTTCTGCAAATTCTCAGTTCCTCCGTCAAAAAAGACAGAATTTCCTTTAATAGGGTTTATTAGGGTAAACCCTTTTTGAATATTCTTTATTTCTCAATCTAATGAGATTAATCATAATTAAGTAACTTTGAAATACCATTTCTGTAGTTCCTTCCGCGCTTAACTATAGCACTTCCAGAATAAATTTTGAAGTGTGCCTCCTGCTGGGTAAAAGAGACTTCTAAAAAAGCATCAGTCAGCAGGAAAAGTGCTGAGCTCTACCCTTTACTGATTTTCCATATTGTGGAAAGAACAACCCTATGATCTGAATTCAGTTACTTTGCAGAATCTGCTCCAAACCAGGATGTAAAGCAACGTCACACCCAGGGATTGCTACTGACATGTGGTACCTCCTGAGCAGAAGCGTGGGAGGGTGATCTTGACCACAGTACCTGGTCTGTACCCTGATGTTATTGTTGTCATGTGCTGAAGGACTGTACCCCATCACCTTGGCTCCCACTTCATTTCTGCATTACCCACCCCACCTGCAAGGCTTGGCCCACGATGACTTCTATGCCAAGTCTCCTCCTAGTTACACCCTGTTTGCTATTTCCAAATTGTTTTGCTTCCTTCTGGAAAATGTAGACAGAAGGGTGCAGGTGTTTTGCCCACATCTGCATAATGTAAACTGTGTATGTATATATATATATATAGTTGTTTCCAGGAGCCCATCTCTGTGGGACAATGGGTAATTCAAACGCCTACCTGACTGAAAGCAACTTTTGTACACTTGGCTTCTGAAAGAGCTGCTGCTTCCCTCTTGCATGTAATAAAACTGTGATATACATCTAAGTGTATGCATATTTGTTCATATCTTAGTATACGGCAACTGGAAGAAAGCCAGAGACCACAGACAAGTTCTAGAACTTGCTCTAGAGAAAAAATATGTATTTATGCTATTTTGTCAGCCTCTTTAATCACCAGTATCATGGCAGAAGAGATAGCTTGACTAAATAGGACTCCATTCATAAAATCTGCACATTGTTTTCCACAGTAAAAAACTGCATTTATGCATTTTTTTCGGATTGTCTAAGAGTTCCCTTTTAGAACAATACAAAAAATTAGAAGATACCCACTTAAAAAAAAATCATGAACTCTTACACCTCTGAGATTACTTCCAAGAATAGCATGGAGTATGCTGTGTCTTTTTTTTTTTTTTTTTTCAGACAGAGTGTTGCTCTGTCGCCCAGGCTAAAATGCAGTGGCTCCGTCTTGGCTCACAGCAGCCTTCCACCCTCAAGTGATTCTCCCAAGTAGCTGGGATTATAGACGCACAGCACCATGCACAGCTAATTTTTGTATTTTTTTAGTAGAGAAAGGGTTTCACCATGTTACCCAGGCTGGTCTCAAACTCCTGGCCTACAGCAATCCACCTACCTTGGCCTCCCAAAGTGCTGGTATTGCAGGCTTGAGTCACTGTGCCTGGCCACACCATGTCTTTAGACACAAGCAGATGTAATTTTTCATAAATGAGTAAATGAGATATCAAGATTTTTGGTTTTATCGTGGATGCTTTTAATGTTTTAAATTCGGGTATTGTTGTTTTCATTGTTCTTGTTTGGATTTCTCATTCCCTTTCTTCTAATTTTTACATTTCCTCATTAACATATTCCAGTCATATGTATGTGTGTATATATGTATACGTTCCTGCATTTTGGTAGTGTTTTGTGCTGCTAAAAGTCAGGATTTGGAGGAGATGGGATGTTCGCTTAAAAAAATACTTCAATGAGTTTTCAAAATGCAAAGTTTAGCCTGATGTCTAGTATTGATTGAGGGAGGAGAGTTTCTCTGCCTAGAGAATAATTTAGAAAAAGAGTTAATGATTTTTAGCTATAGAGGGAACAGAAGGTTTCCAAGGTGAAGAGAGAGAGAAAGAGAGACCTGAAAAAGTGGAGGTTTGCGAGGGCCCATCAGGATCAGGTGGGGAGGAAACCCAGCCCATGTGAATTTCCTTTCAGCAGGCACAGCCAATGGACAAGGGAGGCAGGGAGAGCTTGTCTTTTACACTCTTTCGCCTATACCCTGTTGCCTTGTAATTCTACCTTATCACCCACAATTTTCAGGAAAACTCTGTTGCACTGTCAGCAGCCACATGATGTCAGGGACAAGAACAGCGAAGAGATCAGTGCAATGAGAAAACGCAGTGGAATAAGAAAAGAGGGAACCGTGGCAAGGCTGAATTTAAAAATTCCATAGAAGCAGGAAATGATAGTAAAGAAATTGCCCTCAGAGAATGCTCAGAAATTCTGGAAAGGAGTGGCACTGTAGAACATGGAATGAGAATGATGCTTTGAGGAGTAAAGGAAAATGTTAACCAAGGGAACTCCAGGACTCGGGAACACTGGGAAGGCTGACAATTTTGATAAAACCTTCTTTAGTGTGAATTTTCATAAACACAACTACCAAGTCTGTGGCAGCCTATATATCATCATATCTTCATTATATTCCCATGGAAATGTCTATGTAAAGTTCTGTTTTTATCATATTCCAGAACAAAAGTGGGTCTTTTCTTCTTTTTTGACAATTTGGTAGGTAAGACATCACATACGATGGTAGAATACATTTGCAGTTCATTGACTTCTAATAAGGTTGAAAATCCTTTATTTTTTTAATTTCCACTTCTGTGAATTTAGATATTATAATTCCGAATTCAATCATTGGGTAATAGCCAGCTAATCCGGTTATCTCCCTATAAAAATATCCTACATTTTTTAACTTGTAATTTTATAAATGTAGTAAAAAGGACATTTTTAAAAGTAGGACCAAACTTATATTGTAGAATGAGAACAGATTTATTTTACTACATGGCTGGCTTAAGCATACTTATTTGTAACAAACAACAAATAATTTTTTAAAGTAAATTTTCTATTAATTTCTCATTGGTATGTGTTGGAAAGTTGGAAATCCCAAGGTAGATGTGGTCAATAGAATGAGTTGCTTGTGTTCTGGTCAAGTTGGGATCTCTTTTCTAATACTGTTATATTCTGCCTTTTTTGGATTCTGCATTTGAGGAAGGGATGAAAGGGATTGAATTCTGCCCTGTTTTCTGGGGAAAAAAAAATATTTTCCCAGTTAGGGCTTGGGCCAAAACACAGATAGATTTTCTATGACTCAAAAACGCAAAGCCCTTGAACTTCCCTGTATAATAGCAACTATTCTCCTTCGGTTCAGGATGTATTCGTCAGCTTGGGTTGCTATCCCAAAGAAACACAAGTTGTGTGGCTTAAACAATAGACATTTATTTCTCATAGTCCTGGAGGCTGGAAGTCTAAGATCAGGGTGCTGCCAGGATTGGCTTCTGGTAAAGCCTTCCTTTCTTCTTTCCTGGTGGCTGTCTTCTGACTGTGTCCTCACATGCCCTTTGCTTTTCCATGCAGACAGGCGAGTGGTGGGGGGAGAGGTGTGGGGTCTCTGGAGTCTCTTCCTCCTCTTTTGAGAACACCAATCATAAAAGATTTAGGCCTCACCCACCTTCATTTAACCTTGATTACATTCTTAAAGGCATTATCCCCAAATACAATCATATTGGAGGTTAAAGCTTCACACGTGAATTTGGGGGAATGCAAGTAAGTTCACAGCACAGGAGCTCAAGTTTTACTGTTAATCTCCCAACCAGGAGTATGTAGGTTATGCTGTAGTAGCAGTGTATTGCCTAGAGATACAAAGTGGATTTCCATGATCTCAACTGTCATTACTGGTTTTCATTGGGAAACATATAATTCCAGACTGGGGGATAAATCAATGAGATAAATAACATAATCCCACATTAACAATCAAGTACTGTGTATGTGATAAATGAAACACACTGTGCGAGAGTTATTAAGCAAAATCAGAATAAACATATTTTAAAAATAACTCCTACATGCCAAAGGTAAGTATTTCAAAGTTAAGACTACAAATTGAAAATGGCTTAAAAGATTGGGCTTTTGTTAATATATTGGTGCATTAAGAAAACCATCAGCAAACATTCCACCCAGGAGTTTTACCTTTAGTTCTTCTGACATTTGCAAAGGTCCCCTCCTCCCTGCTCTTTTTATTATGAGTTAGGGGCTTTCCAGCTGCAACGAAGCTTTGAAGTTTCATATCTTCCTAGGACTACTGACTTCCTCTGGAGATATCTCCTTAAATCCTCTTAGAGAATATGGTGCTCAGAGCTTTTGTTCTATATAATCACTCCCTGTTAGAAAGAATAAACTCAGGACCAAGCAACCTGGCTAGGTGCTTAAAGCTGGTTTGTGCAGCCAGATACCACCAGGTGTTGTAGGATTCTGAGAGGAGAGAGAGAGAAGCTCCCCCTGCCGCACCCCCAACCAGACACACACAGCCCTGAGAAGGAGCAGTTTTCACCAGCAGTATTTTTATTTGGAATCATCACCACAATATACATCAACAGGCAGGGAGACAGGAATAGGCAGCTGCGTCAGGAAAGAATGTTGAGAGCTGATGTGTGTGTGGATGCATGCATGGATGCACATATGTATGGATGGGTGGAGGGATGTGTATGTCACACACACACACACACACACACACTCACACACCCTTAAGAGTTTTATATTTTCTTAAGTGCATCTCTTTATTTTTTTTTCCTTTCAATACTATTTACCACCTCATAGAGCTCTCATAGATAAACAAACACCAACAAATTGTTCTCCTCATTATCTCTGAGGCTTCTTTAAATGTTGAGATCTACTTTTATTTTACTATTTAAAACAGGAATTGATTTGGTATTTCAAAGGCATCTGAGCACTTTCCACTCAGGTCCTGTAAGTTATCCCTTTGTTTATGAACTTTTAAGATCTCTAGACAATTCCAGAGCCTTTAAGTTACGTTCTACAACCTAACTTCAGCTGTTGCCAAAAGAATGAATCATTAAATATTGGCCCGAGAAGTCTGATTCTAACAGTTTCAATAAGTTTTTCTAATCTGATACAATATTAGTGATATAGATTTTTATATAATTTGTTCATTTTTATATAATTTGTAGATTTTTATATAATTTTGCTTTATCCTTTTATGCCCTTTTGAAATGCCATTATAAAACAAAATTAAAGAACACTTTATAAACCTAACTGGGAATGTCAAAAATTTGATGAAATGTCTAACTCCAGATGTCGTTTTCTATGATTAAGAATGTGTTGTGCTACCACTAATGCAACAGAGAAGTGACCCATCTTAGAGATACTGTGAAATGTAGAACAGAAGTGACCCAGAGCTCAAGGCATTGTTATCTGTCCATAACTCTCAAGTCCACTGTTCAGAGTGCCCTGCAAAGTGGGTAGTCTTTCTCCAAAGCAAATTCTGCTTGGGCTGAGCCTCTCTTTTAGCTTTCTAGCAATCATTGCATCTAGAATAATAAGCTTTTGTGTTAATGTTATTTTAGGTCATCTCAGGCTTTCTGTACATTGTAGAAGACTCAACTCATAATATGAGAATCTTTTAGACTACCACCAACTACACTATCAAGGACCTTTTAAACTGGGGTACGTCATTCCTGAGGACTGGCCAAACTTTCATTGGTTACTTCTGAAAACTGCTTTTCTTCCATTATGGTATATTAGAGATCTAAATGGGCTCTGCTTCGCTTGACTATCATGTACACTAAGATACAGTGTTAAGAAAACAGAAGCATGATGAGTAAGTAGAATAGAAGAATTTTGGAGCAATGAAACTACTCTGATACCAAAACAGTGGATGTATGTCATTATACATTTGTCAAAACCCATAGAATGTACAACACCAGATGTGAACCTCACTGCAAGCAACTTAGGTGATAATGATGTGTCAACAAAAGATCATCCTTTGTAATGAATGTCCCACTGTAGTGGGGGATGTGGATGGTGGGAAGGCTGCAGGTGTGTGAAGGCAAGGAGTATGCTGGAAATCTGAACTTTCTGCTAAGTTTTGCTGTGAACCTAAAATTCTTCTCAACTATAAAGTGTATTTTTAAAAAAACAGATATGATACAAAAAATATGTTTTTATTTTTCTTCAGTTCCTGTCACACTGCTACTGAATCCCTTGGAATTTGGCAAATAACAGGAGGGTCTTTTTTATTCACAAATACACCTATATTAAATCAATAGAGCAAGATAATATAACTGTTGTAAATATACATGCACCCAACATCCTAGAACCTAAACATGTAAAGCAAATATTAATAGATCTGAAGATTGAGATAGACTGCAATATAATAACAGTAGGGGACTCCAACATCACACTTTGAGCAGTGCACAGATCACTTAGCCATAAAATCAGTAAGAAATCATCGGGCTTAAATGACTCTAGACCAAATAGTACTAACAGACATGTATAAAACATTCACTCTAATAGCAGCAAAACATAGATTCTTCTCAAGTGTACATAGAACATTCTCTGGTATAGATATTATGTTAGGTTACAAAACAAGTCTTAACAAATTTTTAAAGACTGAAATCATATCAGGTATCTTCTCTGACCCTGAAACTAGAAATCAATAATAGGATGAAGTTCAGAAAATTAACAAATACATGGGAATTAAACAACAGGCTCTTGACCAACAAATGGACTAACAAAGAAATTAAAAGAGAAATGTAAAACTATATTGAGACAGATGAAAATGGAAACATAACATGTCAAAACCATGGAACATAGCAAATGCAGTTCTAACAAGAAAGTTAGAACTATAAATGCATTACATCAAAAGCTACAATTGTATTACATCAAAAAAATAAGCAAGATCTCAAATATCTTAATGTTGCACCTCAAGAAATTAGAAAAACAAGAACAAACTAAGCCTACAGTTAGTAGAGGGAAGGAAATAATAAAACTAGAATAGGATTAAATAAAACAGACTAGAAAAACAATTTAAAAGCTCCTTGAAATTAAGTACGTTTTTTTTTCTTTCTTTTTTTTTTTGCAGCGACGGGGTTTCGCAATGTTGGCCAGGATGGTCTTGATTTCCTGACCTTGTGATCCACCTACCTCGGCCTCCCAAAGTGCTGGGATTACAGGCATGAGTCACTGTGCCAGGCCAAGTTAGTTTTTTAAAAAGATAAAATCAATAAACATTTAGCTATACTAAATAGAAAAAAGAAAAAAAGGCAGATACATGAAATTAGAAATGAAAAAAAAAAGACATAACCACAGATGTCATAGAACTACAAAGGGTCATTAAAGACAACTATAAATAACTATGCACTAATCAACTCAAAAACCTAGAGAAAATGGATAAATTCCTGTACATATACAACCAACCAAGATTGAATTACGAAGAAATAGAATATCTGAGCAAATCAATAATGAGTAAAAATATTAAATCAGTAATAAAAAGTTCCTAATGAAAGAAAAGCCCAGAACCTGATGCTTTTACTGCTAAATATTACCAGACAGTTAAAGAACTAACACCAGTTCTTCTCAAAGTCTTTCCATAAATAAAAGTGGAGAGAATACCTCCAAACTCACTTTATGTGGGTAGTTACGATGAAATAAAAGCCAGATAAGAACAATACAATGAATAAAACTACAGACTGATTTTTTTGATGAAAATAGATGAAAACATTCTCAAAAAACATGCTAGAAAACTGAATTTAACAGCACATTAAAAATATCTTTCATCAGTATCAAGTGGGATTCATCCCAGGGATGAAAAAATGGTTCAACATATGCAATCTAGAAATGTAATATAACACATTAACAGAATAAAGGACAAAGACCATATGATTATGTCAATAGATGCAGAAACAGCATTTGACAGAATTAAACATCCTTTCATTATACAAATGCCCAACAAATTAGACATAGAAGGATGTAACTCAACACACTAAAGGTCATATGTGATGATCCTACAGCTAATATCGTACTCACTGGTGAAAACTTGAAAGCTTCTTCTCTAAGATCAGGAATCAGACATGGATGTTCATTCTCACCACTTCTATTCAACATACTACTGGAAGGTCTCACCCGAGCAATTAAGTAAGAGAAACAAATAAAAGGCATCCAAATTGGAAAAAAAAATTTTTTTTAATTGCCGGTTTGCAGATGGTATAATTTTACATTTCAGAAATCCTAAAGACTACATCAAAAACGTGTTAGAATTAATATTCAGTACAGTTGCAGCACATAATACCATCATACAAAATTCAATAGTGTTTCTATATACTAACAGCAAACCATCTGAAAAAGAAACTAATAAAACAATCTAATTTTCAATACATACCAAAAACACAAAATATTTAGGAATAAATTTAACCAGAGAGGTGAAAGATCTTTACATTGAAAACCATAAAACATCAGTAAAAGAAATTAGACAAGAATCAATGGAAAGATATCCCCTGTTCGTAATCAGAAGAATGAATATTATTAAAATGTCCTCACTACTATTATTAAATGAGGACTCACTACCAAACGTGATGTACAGGTTCAACATGATCACTATCAAAATACTATTGTACAACATGATGACTACGGTTAATAACAATATATTGAATTCTCGAAAAATGCGAAAAGAATCAATTTTAAATGTTCTCACCACAAAAATGATAATTTTGCAAAATAATGTATAAGTTAATTAGCTAGATTTAGCCATTCTGCAATATACATATATTTCAAAACCTCATTTTGTACACAAAAAATACATACAATTTTATCATCCTATTAAAAATTAAACTTACAAAAAGAGCCCCCTTGGATCACACCTGAATTTATGCTAATGAAACGGCTTTGAGTGGGGCTCCTAGATAGCCTCAGGATGCGCCTTGCCACCAAAAAGACCAAATCATTTGAGCTGGAAATTTCAGTTCCACCCACCAACCTATTGAGATGGGAGGAAGCCTGGAGACTGAGTTATAAAAACTCTTCAACAATGAGATTCAGATAGTGTCCCAGTTGGTGAGCACACTGAGGTCTTGGGAGGGCAGTGCACCCAGACAGGACACAGAAGCTCTACACTACCCTCCATCCCAGAACTCACCCTATGTATCTCTTCTATTTGTCTGTTACTGGGTCGTGGCCTTTATAATAAGCCAGTAAATGTCAATTAAGTGTTTTCCTGAGTTCTGAGAGATATTCTAGTAAATTATCAAACCTCAGAAGAGGATTATGGGAAACCTTATTTTTTGGCCAATTGGTCAGAGATACTAGAGGCCCGGGACTTGAGACTGGTATCTGCAATGGGAGAGTCTGGTGGCAACACAGGGCCCTTTAGCATAGGGGTCTCCCACTAACTCCAGAGCCCTTTAACATATGGAGTCTGCCCCTAACTCCAAGTATATAGTATCAGACTGGAACTGAATTGTAGAATACTTGGTGTCAGAAGATTTGGGAATCTCACAGTAGGTAAATACAATTGATAAGTGGTTAAATGAAGTTGGACATAAGCATTAAATACAACATTAACTTTGGCGTATTCAGTTTTAGGGCATCAAAGACATAAATATAAAAGGCTTCTCATGCTTTAGGACCACTCCTAAATCAAGATGAAGAGCAAACTGCAAATCAATGCAGTAATGTTTATCTAGAATACAACTAGACAAATATGCTGTCTTTATCAGGTCTAACCTAGCCCTTTTCTAGTATTCACATCCAAACACTGTATAGACAGAATGCACGATTCTCTTGACGGAAACTGAACGAATACACAGGCCCTACTGTGAATTTCATTCAGCATTTTCTCTAGCAGAAAGTATGACTCATAGTCATCCTTTATACACATACAATACTTTTTATTTACAGGCACTTTTATATCCATTATTTCATCTGATCTCACTTATTTGCAACCAGTGATGCTCATGAATTTTGAATATCATAAATCAAATTCAGAATTCTAGGTGAAACTCAAGAAGAAATTCATTGCTCTGTCAGGTGTTACGTTGCCTGAGTAGCAGATATACATAAATGAACAAGCTGGGTGGTCCCATTCATTTTGCTGATTTTGTGCTGCGCCTTTGCAAAACTGAAATTGTAATTTAAGAGGTCTATTGCACAGCTTCAGAATAGCAAGACATTATTTGTTTCAAACTCAATTTGCTCCTGTGTTTTCAGCCCAAAGTCAAATGCAAACATCCCCTAGTATCCTATTTATGACAAAAAAATCATATTCAAAAAAGTCTCTGCAGAGATCATTTAAAAGAGCTCTCATTCCTCAGATAAAAGGTGTTTTTATTTTCTTTTTCAGAGACATCATCAAGCTATGGAACGTATTTTGCCAGATATACAAGACAAAGTGTTGTAAATTAAAGTGCAAATGTGAGTCCTAGAAAATTCTTAGTCATCTTCACCTGAGCAAACAATCAAAGGACACCAATTGTCAGCCAGTCACTGGGTCCCTGTACCAAACCCCTTGTTCCTCGGGATTCCCGAGGATTTATGTATCTTACGACAAATCTGACAAAGTGAACAAGCAAATACATACATTATTAATGTAAATGCATTTAAATCATTCAAAATATATGTACTGGAAATAAAAGCCCTATAACTTTAGTTATAATTTTTAGTACCCAACGAAGTGATCAAATCCATTAACATTCCTCTGAATTAAGACAAATTCTGCATCTCAAAAACCATGGAGAAGCTGCAGAAGCTTAAAGAAAGGAATTCTAATATGAAAATTTAACTCTAGATCCAAGTCACTTCTGGCCTGACAGAGCTGAGCAGGCTTCCCTTCTGAATGACAGTAAGAGAAAACCAGTACCTGCAGTCACCTGGGGTTCAAATTCCAAATATGCCACTTAGTCTCAATCTGTAATTGATAATATGGTGAATTCTATTTTAGAGAATGAAATGAAATAATACTAGTTTATAAAGTACTAACCAATTGAACAGTATTAATACCAAGAAGA
Source organism: Cacajao melanocephalus (assembly GCA_963573385.1). Lineage (NCBI taxonomy): Eukaryota > Metazoa > Chordata > Mammalia > Primates > Pitheciidae > Cacajao > Cacajao melanocephalus. Next base: position 140,223 of record CAUYLG010068055.1, read on the forward strand.
AAAACAGAATGTGGATCTATCGAGCTGTATTCAGGCTAATCTAAACTGAGCATGTTCAGAAGGCATGAGGTGACATGAAGGACAACGTTGAGCATGGGTGCGTCAACTGTTTACCAAGTGCCTATGATGTGCCAGGTAAATTACACAAGTCTGCAACAATAAGCAGAACAGAACCCTTGCCTTCAAGATGCTAACCATCTAATAAAATAATATCATATGGCAGGTTTTCTGCAGTTTTGGGTTAATGGGTTGTCTGCTTAAAGGTTTGAAGAATATTGCAGTAAAAAATAATAGCTCTCATCCGGGTGTGGTGGTTCATGCCTGTAATCCCGGCACTTTAAGAGGCTGAGGTGGGCAGATCACCTGAGGTCGGGAGTTTGAGACCAGCTTGACCAACATGGAGAAACCCTGTCTCTACTGAAAATACAAGACAATTAGCCGGGCGTGGTGGAAGGGCGCCTGTAATCCCAGCCACTCAGGAGACTGAGGCAGGAGAATCACTTGAACCCAGGAGGCTGAGGTTGCAGTGAGCTGAGATTGTGCCATTGCACTCTAGCCTGGGCAACAAGAAAGAAACTCTGTCTCGAAAATAATAAATAAATAATAGCTTTCTTGGTGCCAGGCACTGCTCTAAGTATTTTACATATATTCACTTTTTAAAGCTTTCAATCCATCCAATTAGGTAACTGCTATTATTATCCCTGATTTTACTCACAGACACAGAGTAGCTTGCTGAATGTCACACACAGCAGGGTTTTTCAGAACTTTGCATTTTGAAATTCTTAAAAAGATTGGAGTACAAATATTTCCCAACTTTTTTGATTACAGAAAATTTTCTTTCTCTCTAATGGACCATTTCATAGAAACAACGTTTTAAAGGAAATACGAATGGAAAGATGACATAACAAGCTACAGGGAAAGAAGAAAACTTTAATTCCAATTTTACTTTGCTCTATGTCATCAGCCACATTGAAGGTTTAGTTTATTTTATTTCATTCATTTTGAGAAAGTTAAAGTTCCAATACACTACCTCTGCTGTCTTGCCTTTGTGCTCAAGGATCAGACTATCACTTCTAATGGATTTGGGACTGAAAATGGTACATAGATAGCACCATGGACCAGAAGTCAAGGCCGGCTTTTCAGCACACCTGGTAATGACTGCATCCTGGAGATCGAGATCATTACAGAGCCATAACTTAAGAGAAGAAAAAGAAACCTGACAAGTCTTTTTCATAACAAGATCAAAGAGATTGTGACAGATTGTGAAAATACGGCCTTATTTTTCAAGTTGCTAATTTGTCTTGTTGCTGCTTCCCCTTCCCCGAGAGAGGCTGCTTATGAAGGGCCCTTTCATAGAGGAAGTTTAACAAGTGGTTGACGATGCCCTTCCCAGCTGAATGGTTTGAATGACTTGAATGGCTTAACCTTGGGTGAGCAAATATGGCTTTCATTGATCTGCAAGTGGCAAGGTGCAAAGGGGAAAAGGAACATTTTTTTTATTTAGTTGGAATTTGAGCTTTTAGCAACACAATCACAGGTCATTGCGGGTTTCTTGAAAGCAAAGTAGAAGGTAACATAGGCAATTATGTACCACCTATACTCAGCTCTCAAACCCAGTGAATAATACTTAAATTTGAATGTTCTTTATCCCTCCCCCAAATATAAATATTCTAAAAATAATCAATGACAAAATGGTCAAATTGCTCATTGCCTTGGTCAGACTTAAGCATCTCCTTTTATGACACATGCTTCTAGCACACATTTTAATAAAGATAAATTTCGCAATACTGCACTGTGATTAATATAGTCCCTTTTCTGTACAACAGTTTAACAGAGGTCAAATTTGAGAAGGTTTTTTAGAAAGTATTCCAAATGCATTAGATATCTCCAACCAAGAATTATGAAACCACAATAATAATTAATATTCATAGATCCCTGTACTGTTTACAAAATACAGGATGTGAAAAAATTGAGAATGCTGAAGGTAAGTGGATGAGAGGCCTCCTGACTGATGCTTCTGTTCCCTCAAAGAAAAATGAAGCAAGGTCGTTAGCAGGTAGAGCAGGGGACAGGAGATGGGGTGGAATACCCATCTGAGATTTGTGGCCAGAAATTTAAAGTAAAAATATTCAGCAAGCATGTGTATTTTTCTGTGGGAATATTTAACTCAGAATACAAGCCTAAAAAGAAGAGTTTATTATCCAGAGCAGGAACTTCTGTAAACATTAGCTGGAGAGAAAGAAAAGCAAAAGAGTTACTTTTTTTATATGCATTTATATATTTTGAGACAGAGTCTCACTCACCCTGTCATGCAGCCTGAAATGCAGTGATGCAATCTCAGCTCACTGCAACCTCCACCTCCAGGGTTCAAGTGATTCTCTTGTCTCAGCCTCCCGAGTAGCTGAGACTACAGGCATGTGCCACCATGCCTGGCTAATTTTTGTATTTTTAGTACAGATAGGGTTTCACCATGTTGGCCAGACTAGTCTCCAACTCCTGACTGCAAATGATCTGCCCACCTTGGCCTCCCAAAGTGCCAGGATTACAGGCATGAGCCTCCATGCTTGGCCTGGCAAAGGGGTTATATTTGCAAGACAGTGTTGCAATTATGGACAATAAAATCTTATCTGGGTTTTTTTTAAGCAAATGAAAACACAAAATAGAATAACTGAGAGTGAGATGGTGGTAGATTTGGTGGACAGGAGGTCTTTTGAGGTCAAGGGTATGAGCATGGGAGTCCATGGCTTAGTTGCATAGAAGATCAGATAATTAACCTTTGAATAAATTATCTCAACGGCTCCCTACCAGGCCAAAAGAGAATTATTATTGCCATTTTACTGATGAGGAAAATGAAGCTCAAAGAATTTCAATGTTTTCTCTAAAATCACAGAGTACATAACAGTGGGAATCAGGACTGCAACCCAGGTCTTCCAACTGCAAATCCTGGACTCTCAACAGAAGAATAAGGATAATTTTCTAAGAAGATATTTCATGACATCACTATTCATTTAGTTCATTACCCTCCAAAAGAATGCCTTTTCTGGGAGAATAAGGAAAAAGAATGTTTGGATTAAAATGCTCAATGGTACAGCTGCAGAAGACTAAAATTATATCTCTTTGTGACTATTCCCCCACCCAACATGGGAAAATAAAATTTGGGAACCCCGAGACTTAAAGAAATAGTTTCAGTGCATCATCAGAAGGTGTCTGGTGTTGAATTTTAGATCCTACTTACATACTAGCTGTACTGCAGAACAGAACTAGTATAGAGCTGCCTATCAAAGTCCTTGATCATGAGGAACTACTCTCTCCCACATGACATTGTGACTCCCAGTTTAGGAGCCTAACTTTGAAATTGCTTCTGTTCCTTAAGGTTACCAGGGATCCTTGAGAATTCACATGAGAGTCATCTGATCCAAAACACATGTATTATTCTTCCCCATTCAAAGAGAAGGCAACCACATTGCACTTGAGTTTTCACAGAAGGAAAACAAGATCTACTTCCATTTTATGCTTAGGGAAGCAAGAAAATTTCAAGTGAGCAAGTTCGTTTCATTCCTATGTAGATTGTGAATTTTGCCCAACTAGACAGATATTGGGAAGTAAATACCACAACAGGTAGAATACACAAACCAGCAAGGCTTTATGAACCATTCAGTGCTTTTGCTTTATGGATGCAGACGATACTTATTTGTGCCCTGTCTTTTTTTTTTTAAGAATATAAAGTACAAGAACCCTTGATATCAATATGGGAAAATGTAAGTAAGGATGCAAAATCAGAACTAGAGAAAATGTACATACGAGTATAAAATAAAGATGAGTGAAAATAAAGAACGCACAGATGTACAGGCTGGGAAGGTCTCTCTCAATGCAATCATTGATCTGTAAATGTGGCTTAAACTTCCTGGAGGTCACTGTGGGAGGAAGTCTACCAAGTCAGGTTATTGGTTTAATAACCAATATTCATTATTTAAAACCAGGTTTTCACATCTCTGAGCTCAGAGTTCTTCCCCTCAGGGTTCTTTCTTTACTTCCTAATAATGTATGCAGGTGCAAGCCTCAGATCAGCCTGCACCTGCTCTCTGGACTGACCTCACCAGAGAGCCAGTGCCACCCGGAAAAGGAAACCCAGATAGGGAAGAACGGTTACTCAATAGCTGCCTTGAGAAGTGTTCTGTCTGATTAATCTATAATTACCTCTATTTTGTTTTTGTTGTTGTTATTAATGTTATTAGTGGTTAGTTGGTTTTTATACCACCTTTTCCAATACCTGGATCTTCTGGTTTCTCATCATCTTCCTGAGCTGTATATGACCCTGGAGTACCCACTACTGCCCAGGATAGAGCTGCACGAGTGTCCACTGCCCCTTCCTTTGGTGTCCTGGTTCCTAATTCTTGAATAATGACCCTCATATAGCTCTGATGATAGTTCAGTCTTCTCTCCCAACCCACACGACTAAAACTGAGTGGATTTCAAATATATCTTTACATTGAATTTAAAACTCGGTGACAATCCTCCAAATAATGACTAACAAAAGAGCATTGGAGATGAGCAAAGTCATTAATAGAAATAGGTAAAACGAGATAAAAAGACCCAGGCCATGTCTATGTCTTTCTCTCCTCCTAAATCAAAGGCCGTGCATTGTTGATGTGTTATTAAATATATTGATCTCATTTGTGCTGTTTGTAACGTGGCTCTAAAGCTTGGGGGACAGGTAGAAGACATTTGCAATCAAATCTGGCACAGTGCCCAGCAGAACATTTACTTCATAGGTGCAATGTTACTGATGATGAAAACTTCAGAAGGGTGGAAATAATTTGGAAAGCCTTCAGAGGAAAGCAACAAAGATAGCTATTAAACAGTTGAAAACGATCTACACTTAGGGGAAGGTTTGTAGAACCAGGCTATTTAGCCTGCAGAAGAGGCAGTTAAGTGCAGCTTGATAGTAAATCCATGCTTACAAGGTATCAGTTATAAAGATCATGAACAACTCTTCTCACCTTGACCCATTACAGAACAAGAGAGAAAGAACCTGAGTGGCAAATCAAGAATTTCAGCTCTATGCAAATATGAATTGCAGCCATTTACATCTATGCATGCAAGATTTGCATTTTAGCTCTGTGCAAATCAAGAATTTCAGCCATAGGCATCTATGCATGCAAGAGCTTCTTTTGAAAATCAAAGTCTTGGGTTTTGTGGCGAAGAGATTGTAATTCATCTCCTGAAATAAAAAAAAAATGGAACAGCAACCTCCTATCTCCCACCATCTCCATTTTACAATGAAAATCTTTGTTGTTCATCAGCTGCAATATTCTTTCAGACTTTTCATATTTTACATATGTATGTGTATTTAATATCAGACGCCTGTCTAGAAAACAACACGCACTTAGTGTACTTGATTTTGTGCCTTAAAACAGTTGTTTAAAGTGCCCAACTCCAGCACTTTACTCCAGGAACACCTTATAATGGTCATTTTCAGCAGTCTGTTTAAATCCCCTGGATTATCTATTTGAAGTCATAAATGTGCTAGCACCCAGCAACTGAACCTCCTGTGAACCCATGTTATTTTTTAAGGTTGTTATAGATGGATTTGGTTACTAATTTTTTATGGAGAAGGGACACACTGCCACAGAATATAAACAATTTCTCCTTGTGCATAAATCACCCTTTCCCTGTGTGGTAGAGTAGCCCCTGGAACAGCTGGTATCTGAGGATGGCTGTTTACTTAAGACTTTGTTCTCAAATCGATAAGAACTGTCAAGCTAAGGAAGTATATATGTACTTCCCTTCATATATATATATATATTTCATATATGGGGACATCTCAAACACAAAGCATAAAATCTTCATCATTTAGGCTTCATTTCAGTATTTTCGGATATAAACAGGTCCATTTGGTTGGATTTAGCTCTGCTCAATTAAAGCTAAATTTATGTCATACCATCAAGCATCGGTATTGACATTTGGTGGCATTCAAGATGTTATTTACACTCCGTGTACTGAAGGTCCATGCAACTGTTTGCATTAGGTTCAAGCCTCAAGCTCCTTGTTTGTTGAGGTTCACGTAACGCAGTTTAGCCCCATAAAGATTCCTGAAAGAGGCTCTTTGAGCTAAAGCAACTCCACAGAAAGTCACGCATGTGCAGCACAAAATTTATCAGCCATCTGTCAGGAAAATGTATCCATATGCTTCTTAGTGCATTTGTCAAATCAGACGTCAGCTCAAGTCCTCATAATCGTGTTCGAGAAAGAGCAATTCTCATCTCGCCCCCCCATCAAATCTGTTGACCTTAAATGGCTTCCTATTTTACTGTTTTCTCATATATTAATAACATTTAATTTTCTTGATAATCCTCAGAAGTATCATTACTCTTAGTTTATTAAAAAATTGAAGCTGACAGAGATTAAGATTTGCCCCAAGGTTGCATAACCAGCAAATGGCAAAACTCACGAACTCTCAGCAAAGAGAACAATACACTACACTACAGTTACCTGCTATTGGGGTGGGGGGAAAATATACACACACGCACACACACACACATACACACAGATATATACATATGTAGGTTTTTTTGTCTTTTGTTTTTTTTAGACAGTGTCTCACTCTGTCACCCAGGCATGCTCCACCATGCCCAGCTAATTTTTGTTTTTAGTAGAGACGAGGTCTCTCTATGTTAGCCAGGCTGGTCTCCCACTCCTGACCTCAGATAACCAGCCCACCTCAGCCTCCAAAAGTGCTGGAATTACAGGCATAAGTCACTGTGCCCAGCCATCCATTTGTTTTTATATATACATATATGCATAAATGTGTATGTATACACAAATCATAAAGTTAGCAAATGTACCTATATTTTTGTTTGAATAGTTTAGAATTAAATATATGTATATATATTTAATCAAAACACCAGGATTTGATTACTCCATACTCTGAAGTTCTTAAAAGGTCCAATGGATTGCAGATATTATTAGACTTAGCTTTACAATAAAAAAGGACTTGCCCTGTGACTTACTTGGCACAAGAAAGAGGAGTCATTTTTCTCTACCTCACAGCTTTCCATGTCATTGTCATATTCTAAATATTTAATGAGTTGAATTTTCTCACATTGCCCTCTACTTTTACACTGCTCAGGTGCCAGCCAGAGAAAACTGGAACTCTTCCTATTAGTCTCTTCTTTGGCTCAAGACACTAAAGGCTACTGCTCTAGAATACTAATATTCTATCTGACAGTAGTTACTTTTTAACTTCTTAGCTTGTGCTAAGATGTTAATAAGTAACCAGCCAAACATATGGCAAGACCTCAAGAGACTGGAACTTCAGGTAGATATGTTTTTGTGTGATAGCTGGAAAGGTCTATATAGAGCCAGGGAATTTAAGCTTATTCGATGCTCGTCCAGAAGATGAGGAGTCAAAATCACTGCCAGAGAATAAAATTGCATCAATAGCTATGAAGAGTCAAGAAGGTCTATCTAAATAGATGTGATTCAAGAATGAATCCAGGGCATAAAGATAAAAGCACTGAATTTCTTCTGCTGGTAAACTTGCTAAAGTTTTATGATGCAATTGTTAAAACATTAATCTGAACTACTCAAATTCATATAATTAATTACTTCCAGCTTCTTTACTTGTACAGTGTTAATTAATCCAGCCTGCCAACATGATTCCTGGAAGGAACTCATACAACAATGGTAGCAGGAGCAGACGCTAGTGCCTGACACATCCACAGATTCATGTGGACTAGAAAATGTGAAAGCTAGGTGCAATGGGCCACACACACCTGTAATCCCAGCAATTTGGGAGGCCGAAGCAGGCAGATCACTTGAGCTCAGGAGTTTGAGACTAGCCTGGGCAACATGGTAAAACCCCGTCTCTGCAAAATATAGAAAAATTAGGCAGGCATGGTGGTGAATGCTTGTAGTCCCAGCTACTCAGGAGGCTGAGGTGGGAGCACTGTTTGAGCCCAAAAAGTGGAGGTTGCAGTGAGCTGAGATTGTATCACTGCACACCAACCTGGGCAGCAGAGTGAGACCCTGTCTCAAAAAAAAAAAAAAAAAAGAAAGAAAGAAAAGAAAAGAAAAAAGAAGAAAAAGAAAAATATGTAATCTCCTCATCCCAAATCAAAATTCTTAGGTGTCCACCATTTGGGAAGGATGTTGGACATATAGATGTAGACTTGTACCGTACATTGTAACAGTCACTTGTCACATGTGGCTACTTAATGTAAATTTAAATTAAATTAAAAATCAACTTATTAGTTTCACTAGGCACCTTTCAGGGGCTCCCTAGCCACGTGGGGTCAGTGGCTACATTATTGGGCAGCACAGTTATAGAACATTGTCTTCGTCACAGAAAGTTCTATTAGATAGCACTGGCTTTAGAGAATAAGATGTGATATTTCTCTAAAGTTGGGGTCCAAGATTGATATCTGAGGAGATAAATGGCAGCCTGAATAGAAACAGAGAGGTCAAGTGTGGGATTGCTTAAGAATGCTGGCAGAGTGACTTCTGAAATTCACCAGGGGTAAGTAATGGCACACATACTTCAAATATATATTCTCACTCAGCTTCACAGTGTGTTTTAATGTAAAACATTTCTGGAAACTGGCCTTGTTCTAGACTGGTCAAAGACAGATTAGGTAGAAACTTGAACATCATCACTAACAAATTGCTTTGCCTATGTTGGCAGAGAATCAAGTTTCCCTCACATGAAAACATGACAAAGCTGTTTTAGCCTGTGTTTCTAGGAAACAGCACTCTCTCATCTTCCAGATCCAGGAGGTTCTCAAACTCTCCAAAGTGCTTGATGGTTCTCTCCTTTCTTTAAACCTCATGGCCCTGCCTCAGTTCACCTAGTTCAGGTCCTTTTGCAAGAGTCTCCTAAGTGGGTACCTCCTCTACCTCTCTCTCCAAAGCACCTTTCACCTTGCCCCTGGAGTTTCTTTCTTAAATATACATCTGATCATTTCCTTCCCCATTACAAGTGATTGTTAATTCTAGTAGCCTAAATTTTCCAGATTTACGGGTTCACTTTTAATGTCCAAATTAAATAATAAACACACAAACATATACAAGTCTTTATAATATATAACTTATTTATACAAGATAAATAAGGGTATAGGTATCTCTATCTATGAATTAATTCCTGGGCATGAATAATATACCTGCTACCTCTCGCTCTAATCAGTCACTCTTGTGTCCTCTTTTTGTTTCCTTTTGGTATCTGGTAAGCATTTCCATAGTCTGGTGCCATCTCCCGCACCATGGGATGAAGTAAGAATGAGGCTTTATTCTTCATTCTAAAGACACTGCTAACACAAAGCTACATAAGGTTTAGTACTTTACTCGTTTTTCTGACAATCTAAGGATCACATAAGAAAGAAGTCATGCAGGAAGGGTAAATTTAAAGCTCCATATAAAATATTAGGCTTCTAAAGTCCATAAACCCTACCTGATCCACAAACACCACTCCTGGCTGTCTCTTCATTCGGTACCTAATCTGAGGTCATGCTACCTGGCTATAATGCCCACTCTGATCTAAGTGCCTGCTCCCTTTTTCTTCTCTGCCCAAATCCTAGAAGCACAAGAACCTACCTTGTCCTCCTAAAAGTAAAAGCTCAATTAGCATAACTTCCCATTCCAAAAAATATTTCTTTATCTTGCACAACTGTCTGACTTCTTGAGCCTGAATACTACATCTTGATTTTATGAGAATAAAAATCCTAATAAAGTACTTTTTAAACATGAAGATATTCATTCCCCAAAAGACAAATTATGAACATGAAAATTTTTCATGAAATAGTATCAAATTCATAGCATATGGGAAAACCCTACATAATGTAGTTGAAGGAGAATTAAATGCAAAAAGATATTAGAAAACTAGCTGCATTTCTCCATCTTGGATGTATAATCTTGGTCAAGTCAGATAATCTCTCTGCATTTCTATTTTCTCAGCTACAAAATGAGAATATGATATTGTATGCAAAAAATTATAAGCTATGATGTACACATTTGGACATTGTAGTTACCGTTATTATTATTCAAGCATTCAAGACACACCATTCTCTATTTATCATGTTAAGCAGGCTGAGGAGGAAGAAGAGGAGGGGTGGTTTTGCCATCTGCATATGAGTGAACCCAAGCAGTTCAAACCTGTGTTATTGAAGGTAAACTGTATATACTTATCAAGACCCGGCTCAAATGCCACCACCTTTATGGGGTCTTCCCTGCTACCTACGTCTAGGCTAGGAATTCCTCCCATAGGCTTTATATCACTGATTGGCATGAAATAGGTTCTCATTAAATATTTATAAAATTAATAAGTTAGTATTTCATTTTCCCTTAAAACTATAATATTCTGGCCGGGCACAGTGGCTCACACCTGTAATCCCAGCACTTTGGGAGGCCGAGGCAGGCGTATCATGAGGTCAAGAGATCGAGACCATCCTGGATAACATGGTGAAACCTCTTCTCTTCTAAAACACAAAAAGTTAGCTGAGCATGGTGGCATGTACCTGTAGTTTCATCTACTCGAGAGGCTGAGGCAGGAGAATCGCTTGAATCCAGGAGGTGGAGGTTGCAGTGAGCCGAAATCACACCATTGCATTACAGCCTGGGTGACAGTGGGAGACTCCATCTCCAAAAAAAAAAAAAAAAAAAAAAAATTGTGAGGAACAGGGCAGTCACTTATAACAACATTTTGCAGCATATAAAATTGTGTTTTACCCATTGAAAGCATTTAAGTACTATTTGTTGAATAAAACATAGCTACTGCTACTAATGGTGACATTTTAATAGGAGGTTACAATGTTCTATGCATGATGCAACTGACCACAGATTCATGGGTGAATTTACATAAAATTAAAACCACTCAGCCAGCTATAGGCTCTTGAGTAATAGCAAATGGGTAATTTTTAAGCCACTAAGTTTTTAGATGGATTGTTCCACAGCAATAGCTGACTCATGGGAAGGGTAACTATGAGAAGTAAATAAAGTCTACCATATACTAGCCATTTTATCCTTGGTACACAGTGGACATATTTTATCCCATCTCTAGTCTTAATCTTGTTTCCTTATCACACAAACACTGCCTGGGCAGCTTCAGTTCACTGGGAACCTATTCCCTAGCCTGAACAACACTCTCTTCTTAGTGCTTACATTGTGGGACTCTTTTCTTCAAAATCATTGCAAACGTCACTGATATTTAGATCAAAGATTGCCTGCTTTCTCTGCCAGAGTTTAGCTGACTGAGATTTGTTCTGGAACCTCGTAGTGGAATCTTGCATACCTAGACATAGGTAGTAGGGAAGACACCCCCCTCCCACTTGAGAACAATAATAAATGTGGTTATGAAGTCACCAGTGTGAGAATGTGCCTCCAAAGGGGTATTTATCACAAATTAATAAAGAAACCAGAACCATGCATACCCCTTGATTTTGATCAGCCCACCAACCACTGCTCTTCTGAAATACAAGGAGGCCATCTGGAGAACTGCCTGCTATAGCTCCCTAAGTGTCTGAAACCAAAAGCCATAAAATCACCCTTACCAGGAAGCATGCAACATCTATTACATAAAAATGACTTTTAAAGAATACAGAGTTGGTTCAAAACAATTTCCTGGAGGATATATGTTTTATCACTTATTTTCTGAGCTCTATCTGAAAACTGAGTTTCCTCTCACCAATCCTAACCTTAATTCAGCCAGATTCCTTTTGAAGATCTATCTTAGAGGAGTAAGAGATGTGCTAGCCTCCTGATATTGGACTTGTAAAAAAGGACAGGCACATAATAGATTGTAACTGAAACGGGAAGGCTTCATTTTACAGACACTCAAGTATTTGATTTAACAGTATTTCAAGATGTATAATTCAGAATTGGCCTGAGTGAGCCGTTTGAAATTTTGGGTCTTCTGTGAATGAAGCCTGCTGTTTTGTTTTGTTTTAACTAATGCCATGATGTGTTCTCATTTATTTCCACTAGTGGTTAAAATTTTAACTTAGTCCTTGTCAGATGCATGCCACATTTTGTTCATATACATGGAAAAAGTAAGCATAGTCTATCACCATGTTTCATTGTTTCTCTTTTCCTGTTGTGCCCTTGGTCATGTAAAAGAACACATAACTACTTATTGTAAACCTCTGTGACAAAGTCAAGATCTTCTACCTTAAAAAATCTCAAGTCTTCAAAGGCCCTATTGGGCAGGACATTTTTGCAATCAGTCTTTATCCTTCCTAAGGAAAAAGGGAGAGACAGATAAATAAGCAACTTTTTAGGCATTCAAAGAGTTATTAGAAAAGACCCTGAGCTAGTGGCATAACCTGTTTGTAACTGTGTAGATAAACTATGGCTAAATGCACAAACTGCTGTATGTGATAATTAGATTTAAAAATACGTAGGTTTCAAAGGAGTGCATTCGTCTTAGCTTTGAGAACATGATTTTTGGAGAGAATAACCAGGCCCTTCATTATACCACATATAGAGAAATCTTTTAAATTGAGGATATGGTCATAAATTCCTATTTGTGTGTGCTTGTGTGGTCTTTCCTATGCATCCCTGGTAAAGAGGTTCAGCATTTTCCTAAAAGTTTGTATTTAGGAAAAGACCAAAGTCTAGAAGAAAGTGCATCAGGGAAGTACGTTAACACCGTGTCTGAGAAATTAGATTTTGACTTTTTTTTAATCCACAAACAAGAATAGTTGGGTCTTTCCTTACTGAACAAGAGGAGGCAGTGACCTTTCTTTCTATTCCTTATCACTCATCCCACTGAATTCCAGTGGGTAAGGACAGTATAAAGACACAGCTGTAAGCAGGAAGAACTAGGTAGCATGTCTAGTATGTTTAATGTTAATGGCCATTGGCACCATATCTAGAATTAATTAAAGTAGTGTATTTTGACATGGTCATCAAAAGGTGACTATCCAAATGTAAATTTTGCTTTCTGGGGTTTTTGTCTTGTTTTTATTAAAATAATATACCTGACTCCTGTCTTGCCTCTTATTTTACCCCTAATTCCACTCCACTCTGAGACTATCACTTTGTAATTTTCAATGTGTTATTTTTTTTGTGAACAGTAATTATTTTTATTTATTCTAATCCCAGCAGGGACACATAAACCTTGAGATAGGTATATTTTGATGTCATAGGCATTTAGAGGTAGAAGGCAAAGATCTCAAAAGGGCAACAGATTGATATGTTTTGCTTGATCCATGAAATATTTGTCCACATTATATGTTTTAATTGAATCTGGATTTCAGACATCGCTTGAAAAATCTGCAGATCTGGAATAATGGTTTGGCAATAATCTAGTAGAATAGAGCACTGTAATGGCTACCTTGTTGGGATGGGTATCTACTTTCTTTTTTTTTTTTTTTTTTTTTGAGATGAAGTCTCACTCTGTTGCTCAGGCTGGAGTGCAGAGGTGCAACCTCAGCTCACTGCAACCTCTGCCTCCCTGGGTTAAGCAATTCTCCACCTCAGCCTCACAAGTAGCTAGGATTACAGGTGTCTGCCGCCACCCCTGGTAATTTTTTGTATTTTTAGTAGAGACAGGGTTTTACCATTTTGGCCAGGCTGATCTTGATCTCCTGACCTCATGATTCACCAAGTCGGCCTCCCAAAGTACTGGGACTACAGGCGTGAGCCACTGTGCCCCACTGGGTATCTACTTTCTAGCTCACCACAATTTCCACCATTCCCATTCTGCTTGCTTCACTGATTCCCTTTATCTATTTCATCTCTGTAAGCATTGAGTTTAGTGTAGGCATTGAGTTTAGACTCCTCGTCTAGCATGTGCAGCAATACTTTGTAGCAGGACTATGTAGGGAACCACTCTGGGGTCCTGACACAGGAGCTGTTTTACAGAAGGAGGCAGAGAGAGGACAAGTTTTACACTCAGCATGATTTTCAAGGGGACAGCCCGTATAGCTACTATGAAAAAAAAATCACCTGCAAAGTAATTGCCTACATAAAACTTTGTCTGAAAATACATATGAGTTTTTAATTATAAAAATCAAAATACTAAGAGATTTAAGAAGGAACAGTACTTTTATAGCAGTCAAATAGAAATTATTGGCAAAAAAGCAGAGTAGTAATAAACTCCAGTTTAGAAGTTTTAACTTTTAAATAAAATTAGCTCTGGCAAAGAAGAAAAATAGGTAATTTAAGAAAAGTTTGTGATAAAGGAAAGTACAATTTTACTAGAATAGATGATTATGGGCTTAAGAAAAGAGAAATTTAGACCTAGAAACATATGCAATAGCCATTTAAACCATTTATGAAGTGATTTTATACTTTTACCATCATTAGTCAAAGCACCAAGCAATGACTAAAACACCCAGCACAAAAACATCATATTACAATTCTGAAATGTTATATTGAAGTATTAGCACACCTTTAAGGGAAATGTAAGTATGAACATTTAAAATGAGTTTGCTTGTGAGGACACTTCAAATGATAGGAAACAATTTACACTTGGGTTTGAAAAATGACTCAATTCCAAGGTCATTTTATATTCTCCCTGTAGCCTGGGAGAATCCAGGGGGATTTGGTGAGCCTGCTCAATTACAGCTGCCCTTCTCCTTTCCCCCAACCCTATCAAGGCACTCTCTCAAGTTCTACTTCATGAGAACAGGTAATTTTTGCAATGTGCTTTATTCTCTCACTGCCACTGTCAAGCCTCAAAGGCAGGGGATTACAAATTGCATGACTCAAATCTGGGACAGAAATAGCTGGGGGAAACCTGGGAGACATAGGTAGAGCCTGTAAGGCAGTGAATGCCGAGATGAAGTCTGGGTTCCAGAGAAAAATGCTGAATGAGGGTCTGGAAGATGAGAGCTAAACAATAAATCAGAACCAAATAGGCAAGCAAGGATGAGGCTTTAGAAAATGAATGCTAACATCCAACACTCAGTTCTTACCATTTGCTGGCCACTATTCTACACTCTTCGCATGCATTAATTCATTTAAGCCTCAATACTAATAAGTTCTGTTATTAGCAAACTGGGGCCCAAAGATATTAGATAACTTGTCCAACACGATTGTCAGACACGATTGGAGGTGATAAAGACAGGATTTGAACCTAGTACTTACTGGATTTAGCACACCTGCATGTTCCTACTGTAATGTACAGTCTCACTGGACAACCGAGCAAGCAGAGGGTAGCAGAGTTATCCTGCAGAACATTCTGTGATGATGGAAATGTTCTACACCTGCCCTGCCCAATATAGTAGCCAATGACCCTCGAAATGTCACTACTGAGCACTTGAAATGTGGTACGGTGACTAGGTAAATTAGGTGGTATGAGGAACTACATTTTTACATTTCCATTTTATTTTAAATTTACTTTTAAATATTTTCATGTGGGTAGTTGTTATCAAATTGATCAGACAATGAGTGGAGAGGCCAGGTGCACTCCTCGTCAGGAAGTACAAGAACACAAACAGCAGTCCTCAAAAGGAAGGCAGATATTTGGAAAGCCAAAGCCATCTTTCTGATCAAATAAAACTCCCCCTCAAAATCCTCCAAAGGCTCTCTACTGCTTGCAGATAAACAATGAAGACTACCCTCCACCTACTGTCCTGCACCCCAGCTGCTGCTCTTCAGCGCTTGGACACACCCCCAAACTACACACTACTCTTCTTGCAGTCACGATGCAATCACTCTTCCCTTCACCTACTCCAGGTCTCCTCTTCTCAACCTGAGCATCTCAACTTTCAAAGCCCAACTTCAGAGTCACCTCCTCAAGAAAACTTCCCTCCAAACTGAGTGTGGTGACAACGCTTCTTTACTTCTCCAGATCTGTGGGGCATTTTTCACAGACCTCCTTCAGACATATATTGCAATGCTTGCTATTTGGAATCTCCCCCTCAGACGATGTAACCTCCTTGAGGACAGGGACACTATTTTTCATTTTTTAATCCTCAGTTTCTGATCTGCCATTTGGGCCATAGTAGATATTCCAGAAATGCCCATTGAATGACAAATTGAAAATCTGCCATCTACAAGGCAAGCAGAAGGGACCCCTTCAGAAGTCTCTGGAGAGCTGAAGTTGTTTTTGACTTGTATTATTGCTTCCTGGACCAGTGCTAGCAGATTGAAGGTCACAGAAAAACTTATTGTTGGGAGGATCAGCAGCTTCTGACAGACACAGTCTGATATTTATTTTCTTTATATCTCATTTCATATTTAGATAGCACCTTACTGATATTATCTCTCTAATCTTTCCATTAGGAAAGTGAGAAGAGAGGAGTGACAATGACTTGTTCAAGGTTATGAAAGGCAGAGCAGTAACAGAAACTATTTTAACACTTTTCAACCAATCCAAGGCCCTACGTGCATAGGATTTAGGATGTGCTACATTAGCACTTAAAAAATGACATGCTAGAGAGTAATTATGAGTTGGCCCTGTGCCTTGGTCCTATACCTGGGATGTCCAAAGGGATCATATATGCCTGCCAATTTTGTAAAGATCGGTGCACGATAGAGTTTAACAATGTGGCAGTGGACAGATGGGAAAGCAGGGGTGGGAGATGGGGTGTGGGGATGGAGAACAGCCATGAGACCACAACTGCCACAGAGAAGAAAGCAGTGCAAAGAGTAAGCTCTAATGCCATGGGGAAGGACAAAGATAGGGCCAACAAAGACCTGGAAAGAAGATGATAAAATAAGTCATAGCAATAGAATGAGCAACAGAATCAATAAATACTGAAAATACAATCACCGTTATTTCTTCAGTACTTATTATGAAAGGGTGGACAATGTGTTGTTTTTAATTTTTATTCAAATTCTAAAGTCAAGTATTGTCCACTTTCTGGATGTGAAAACTGAGGTGGAGAGAAGTTAAGCAAGTTCACGCATGAGTGAAATGCATGAAAAAGTAGGTGGGAGAGACGGGGTGTGGGGACAGAGAATAGCCACGAGACCATGGCGGGCGACCACAGGAACAAAGGCAGTGAGAGGAGTAAACTCTAGCACCACAGGGCAAGGCAAGGGTGATGTCCACAAAGCCCTGGAAAGAAGATGATAAGTGATCATAGTAGAATGAACAATAGAATTGATAAATGCTAGAAATACAATTACAGTTATTTAGTACTCAGTATGTAAGGGTATATAATGTGTTGCTCTTAATTTTCACTCAAATTCGAAAGGCAAGCATTATCATGTCCATTTTCTGGATGTGAAAATTGAGGTTCAGAGAAATTTAAGCAAGTTCAGTGTACACAGTTACTAGATGACAGGATCTGGTGCTGACCCTGGTTTGTTTTCTTCTATGCCCAAGTGCCAGAAGATGCTCTGTTGCCTTAGATCATTCAGTAACTACCATCTACTGGCCCCATTACACGTAAAGCAAACATTCATTTTTAGTGAAAACCAGGCTCCTGTGCACATAACCTCTTCCCTCTTTGTGGAACTAGTCCAGCCTTCCAAGAAATTTCAGCAAATCTAATTAGTGTATCTCAGGATGCCGGAATCTCCCAAATGACTATAATACTGGCTTCATAATGTTGTTTTCTGCTCTCTTCAGAGTCTTTGTTGTCCAAAGGAAGTGTTTAAGTTACAGCAAGGTGTTGAAAAACTTACTCCTTGACAGCCTACGTAAAGCTTTTGTTTAGAAAGTACATCATTGTTTGACAGATGTAAGTATCTCTAATTAAAAGTATCAAGAAGGGACTCTAAAAAAGGGTGAAACTGTTTTTTCCACAACAAAACACTTCTGCCCACTGCCACATGTGTTCACTTGTCCCCCCATCAAAAGAAGCTCGTGTTTACTGATGAACAGACAGAAGCCCTGTTAGAACCTATGCAGTCCTGCTAACAAAAGAGATGAAGTGGCTGGGCTTGGTGGCTCACGCCTGTAATGCCAGCACTTTGAGAGGCCGAAGTGGATGGCTCACCTGAGATCAGGAGTTTGGGACCAGCCTGACCAACATGATGAAACCCTGTCTCTACTAAAAATACAAAAATTAGCTCTGCGTGGTGGCGCACACCTGCAATCCTAGCTTACTTGAAAGGCTGATGCAAGAGAACCGCTTGAACCCAGGAGGTGGAAGTTGCAGTGAGCTGAGATCACATCACTGTACTTCAGCCTGGACAAGAGGGAAACTCTGTCTAAAAAAGAAAAAAAAAATAGAGGCAAAGCACTAGCACTGGAATTGCAGATTTTTCTGGCATCCACATTTCTATTCACTTTCAACCCAAAATTCTATTCATTGATTCTTCTTCAGGAACAAAGAGGGAAAAAAAAAAAAAAAAACCGGAGGAAAATGTTAAAAGTCCACACATGTGATCTCATTTTATAGTCATATTTTTTATTCCCACTGAATACTCGGAAAACTGAGGGTCAAAGAAGAGATCAAAGTTCACAGAGATAGTATACAGAAGAAGGAAATCTCATACCCAGTTCTTTTCTTGGTCTTAGAGAAGAAAATGGGTGAATGAAATAAAGGATCTATGGCAAAATAAATAGCGGAGTTTTATAACTTAGACTTAATGTTTGGCTCAATTCCAGGATTTTATCAGATATTTTCAGCCTTTGTTTCTCCTCTCCTCAACAAAGTCGTGAAGAAACAAGCCAGGACATTTGGGCTGGCCTCTGTATTCCAAGCCATCTTATCTTTCCCCAGCTACACTCATGGAAAACCACACCTCATTATTCCATGATGCAGCCCCTTGCTACTCAAAAGTATTGTTCAATAAGACAGCAACATTAGCATGATCTGGGGACTTGGGAGAAATGCAGAATCTCAGGCCCCATCCAAAACCCATGATAGTCAACAAGATCATCCCTGTGCATATTAAAATCTGAAAAGCCCCCTTTTCCTAATCTCTCTTTAGCACAGATGCTTCTTACAGGAAACTAATTCTATACTCCACGTTTTGTTTGTTTGTTTGTTTGGAGACAGGGTCTCACTCTGTCACCCAGGCTGGAGTGCGGTGATGCCATCACTGCTCACTGCAGCCTCAACTTCCTGGGCTTAAGTGATTGATCCTCCTGACTCAGCCTCCTGAATAGCTGAGACTACAGGCATGCATCACCACACCCAGCTAATTTTTGTATTTTTTCATAGAGACATGAAATTATTTTTTGCCACATTGAACAGTCTGGTCTAGAACTTGAGCTCAAGTTATCCACCTGCCTCAGTCTCCCAAAGTGCTAGGATTACAAGTGTGAGCCACCTCGCCCAGTTTATACCCTGCTTTTTTCTATCCTGGGTTATGAGCAGTGAAAATACTCTCTGCTGTGGTATGAACTGGCTAAATATAAGCTTCTCCCCAGTTAGCTCAATCAAAAATCCCATGGCGCCACAAGGTCTTTGAAGAATAATACTGTTGGCATTTTAGCAGGCCAGTGAGGGAATATTTTATTTTGAATCTTTTTTCTGTTTCTAATGGAAACCACGTCAGCTATGGCCTCTTCTCCTTAAGCCCGTGGACATTACTGTCTTCATCCTCTGTTTGTGACACAGTGTAAATAACACCATGTTCAGGTTGATATGCAGTTCACGATTGTTGAGCTATGCAGTGGCTAAGCTTCAGGACTAGCTCAGCCACTGCATAGCTCAATGAGCTGCTTGCAATAACCTGCTTTGTTCTCAGTTTCCACCTTTATAAGATAGGGGTGTTAAGTGAGAAAACAATTTTTCAAGTGTCTCTCACAGAATATTCATAGAGATCCACACATATACACACACACATACACAAGTACATGCATACACACACATACTCATTTTGTGCGGGCTCGCTCGCCTTTTGAGAAATCCCTCTTTTGAAAATTTTAAATGAGCTTAAGTATTAAAGGTCTGAAAAGTCTTTTTTTTTTCTGCTCTTTTCACACTTTGAGAAATACTAGGCTGGAAGACCTCAAAGGACTCCTCCAGCTATTACATTCTATTATCATTCCATCATTCTACCATTTGTCCTCTCATCGCAGAGGATTCTGTTGATTTTTGTCTTATTGGTTTTCAAAGTAATTACAGAATTTATTATCATTATTTGAACCAAATTTTGCTTTAGAGGACAATAGAGTCTCTACTTTCCATACACATGAAGCTGGATCAATTCCCTGACTTGGTACAAACAACTTTTATTCTACGTGGCCCAAATCATCCCTGGCAAAGTGAACTCACATTTCAAAATGCTGCTTTCAATTCATTTTGAAGTCTAGATTAAAAGGGATTGTGCAGCACTTGTTCAACTGGAGATACTATTGTTTTGAAGGGAATGCACAGCAAAATGGACCTTTGTCTTCCCAGAAATTCTGTCAGTGTGGATTCTGGCACTATGAAATTACACTTTTCTTCTTCTCCTTTTTTTTTTCCAAAATACTTGCGTAAAGGCTCTCCCTTCTTCAGATTATAAATCTATTCATTTTTCCCTGAGAGCTGCAACTACATTCACCAGACCATGCTGCATCATGGCCTTTCCTCCTTTACCCTAATTATACCTTTTATAACAATAAATATACCATAGCGACAAATGATAAAACATTTTAGCCATATTTGATGCGTCACTCAATATAGTCCTATCCTTTTGGGGAACAATTTGTTGCTGAGTTTTCTTCCTATATATTTTTTCTTTTTTTCATTTGATAGCTACAAAAAAAAAAACTTTCAATAACTCTGTAGTAACCAACAATTAATCAAAGTGTAGTTTTTCACAACAACAGGACAGCTGGGTAATAAAAGCTTTGTGTAACTTTACGGGCACCAAAATCATCTGAATTAGGCAGGACCAAACAGTGATAAGGCTAATCAGATCACTTATTTTAAAGAATAAATAAGTTTTCTGAGTGAGTCAAAAGTCATATTGTGATGATTAACATTGAGTGTCAACTTGATTGGATTGAAGGATGCAAAGAATTTTTCCTGGGTGTGTCTGTGAGGGTGTTGCCAAAGGAGATTAACATTTGAGTCAGTGGATGGGGAGAGGCAGACCCACTCTCAATCTGGCTGGGTACCATCTAATCAGCTGCCAGCCTGGCTAGAAAAAAGTAGGCAGAAGAACATGGAAGGACTAGACTGGCTAAGGCTCCTGGCCTCCATCCTTCTCCCATACTGGATGCTTCCTGCCCTCAAACATCAGACTCCAAGTTCTTCAGCTTTTAGACTCTTGGACTTACCACCAGTGGTTTGCCAGGGGCTCGTAGGCCTTTGGCCACAGACTGAAGTCAGCTTCCCTACTTTTGAGGTTTTGGGACTTGGACTGGCTTCCTGGCTCCTCAGCTTGCATACCTATTACGGTCCATTATGGAACTTCACCTTGTGATCATGTGAGTCATTCTCCTAATAAACTCCCCTTCATGTATTTATCTATCCTATTAGTTCTGTCCCTTTACAGAATGCTGACTAATACACATATCCTCCTCCATCTCAGGTGGACTGCAGAGGGAAGGTGACAGGTATGAGTGTTTTCTTTTTTTCTATGAAAGGAATCTAAGGATGAAAGGACAAGGTTCCTATGCCTACTACATTTTCAAAACCTATTTTCCAGCTATCTGAAAACCTTTTATAGAATTCAGCTGACTCTCCCTGATACCTCGTGCCTCCACACAGGCGTGAATGTATTGATGTGAAAGGCGGGTATTTCAAGGAAGCCTGTCTTGTGACCTCCTGTTGAGCTCCTGCTTAACGCTGTGTGTGACCAAACCAACCTTTCATCAAAGGAGCCCTTGTCACAAATCTCAGTGATTTCAATCATGAGGTTATTTCTCTTAATTTGAATGAAAGTGTAAACAGAATTTGAAAAAGCTCTTTTAACCTCTTGGAAAGCATTTGAGGCTTTGTGTGCCATAGATAGACATGGACAATCTTTGTGTTAATAAAACGCCAACTGAAAATTTTCAATTCTAAGCCCATTATTACAGAAGATTGTTCTAACTCATAGTGATTTTGTTCCAATAATTTTCATTTAGTTATCACTTTCCATTGATCTAACATGCTTACCTATCCTTCATAATCGTCTAGATTAGCCTGACAGGACATATTTGTGAAAAACGTCTGATTACCTCCAATAAAGATGTTTCGCTAAAGATTGATTTGATTAATTTATTCCCCCACATTTTCTCCCCCTTAGAACTTGCAGGTCTATAATTTACAAGCTATATCATCTCACCTTACTAGTGTTACCACTTGAGTCTAGTCATACAGAAGAATAGCTCCAGGTGCTAGAATCATTAACTAAGAATATTAAACCCGTAAATAAGATCTTCCTGTATGTGTTTTACCAACAAGGAGTCTTTCATATTGCCACCAATTAACGCTAAGAAAATTAAACATCATTTATAAACAAGATTAAAGACATCTTTCCTTCCATAACCAATTAAGAAAATCAGAAGGAAAATGTTTTGATTCATGCTCATCGTATATGTGTAAATACATCACAGAATGGCTCATATTCAGCAAATATGAAATACCACAACACAAATGGAAAATATTTTGGCATCTGTCCGGCCCTTGAGCTGGCTAACGCGAAGTGTGATATGAACGTGTGTTAGTCCTGCTGTTAAACATTCACTGATCTTAATAAGTTAATTACAAACTATTTTTTTTTCCAAAAACAGTGAACTTTGGAAACCCAGAAAAGGAGGCGCCCGTTCCAGTCACTCACATTCCACAGAAGATGAGAGGAAAATTAGCACTGAATAGTTGATCCAATGGAGGATAAAAATTGTCTGGCTTTTGGGCAAAATGGCACAGTGAGTTCATACTTCAAGGAATACCCCCTCCCGTAAGAGCACAACAATAAATTTGTTGATAAAATTTTTAAATGAAAATTAACAAAAGCAAGAGGAGCCATTTTCTTGGTCCTGAAAAAAAACAATGATTCCTACTCACATCAGGGAGAATGGTGCCTTGAAACTTCTGGCATCTAGGCTCAGAATCTGTGGGTAATAGAATCAAAAGCAGCCCAGGTCTTATAATGGACTAGCACTAGGATTATTATACTAAACTGAAGGCTTGGGAAAAGTTCCCCCAACCTCTCAATTTAGCTAAAATCACCTGCAGAGAAATCTGGCTTAGTAAGATCTGCAGTATCAACCCAAACAGTACTTCATGGGAGCCCTAAGCCACCAAAACAAGATTTGTAGTGACCTGAGAATATACGGGATCAGGTGGAGGCAAATACAAAATGACTAGACTGGAATAATTAGGCAGAGCGAGAGAAACAACTCCCATTCAAGATGAGTACTCAAATGAAAATTCCAGAGCCACTGATGGAATTAATGCTGAGGAAGACAGTAATGAGGAGACGGGTTAGTATATCCATTTTGTCCTATGAGCAAGCTGTTAGTCCCTGCCTGGGTAATTCTAGCATGCATGCACACCCTGTTAAAGGCTATCTTACTAACTTAAGGGTGTGTGTGTGTATGCATTGTATGTATATGAGAAAATATGAAACTATGGAAGCAAACAAAAACACGTGCCACACTCGAAATTACAGTGATAGTAAAAGAAACATGGCTAGTTTTAGAATGATTCAGTATGTGGCTTCCCAGAATTCCAAAGTAATTTTCTTTAATATGTAAGTAGACAATAAATGTTCATTGAGTGTATTGAGAAGCGAAGTTTCATCACATTAGCATTTATAATTTAGGTCCTAATGAGAGGCAAGAAAACACTGCATTAAGAGATAGATGATTTAAGCTCAGATCCAGTCCAAATAGTTTGCCAGATGAGTGACCTTGGGTAAATCCTGTGTCCATATTTCAATCTCATTTTCTCATCTGTGAAATTATCTGGCCACCTAGAACATGAGAATATAACAAGAGGCTGGGGGTGGTGACTCTCTCCTGTAATCCCTGCTCTTAGGGGGCAGAAGCAGGAAGATAGCTTGAGCCCAGGAGTTCAAGACCAGCCTGGGCCATTATAGCAAGATCCTGTTCTCCACAAAAAGGGGGTAAAAAAGGCAAAAAAAAAACAAAAGAGAGAGAGAGAGAGAAAGAGAGAGAGAATATAACAAGAAATGATCAAAGCACTTCCTCGCTTCAAATCTTACAAAATAAAAAATATATATATTTGTCCATATTAATGCTTCAAAGCAAGACAGAATGTTATTCATTATGACAGAGGTTATGAGGAATTCCTGAGATTAGAAGCTGATAAACTTATATTGATGAAGCAGAAGCAGAGAGACCACAAACCTAAACATGCTCAAGAGGAGAGAGCTCTTCCAGAAATTCCTGAGATAACTCAAATTCAGAAAAATACATGCCAAGAGCAGGCCAAACACATTGGACAATTATCAAAGGAATAAATTAAAGAACTGCATTTTAAATAGTTGGGTAGTCTTACCCTTCCTCAGCCTTCACTATGTACCATGAAACAGTAGTATTTTATCTCCATTTAGACATTAAGGTAATACTTCCTTTAAGAAAAAAATAGTGGACAGTATATTTGGAGAGGGGACCTAAAATGGATGTTAATTCTAGACAGCACAGCCTGAAGATAGAAGGGTGGTGGCCAATTCAGCATGCCCTGAGCACTAATCCCTGAAATGGAGTCTGCATGTAAAAACCCCTAGGAACAGGCCCTAAGAACATGGCCCATTTAACTTATTAGGGGAAATAGGAGTCCGCATGTGCAGAAGAGAATCTTGTCCTGCACTCTGCTCCTCTTCTTCTGTAACAACTTATGCCCCAATTGCAAAGGCAGGGTATTGGAAATAAAATCTACATCCACTAACAGTGATCCAGATAAATCAAAGACAAGATAAAATTATAACCCAATATAATGAGAAATGAAGGAAACCAACCACATAAGAGATAGACACAAAATTAATTAAGAAGAAAATCTATCTTCTATGAGGGAAAAACAAAAATGGGACAGAGAAGGATCTAAGAAGCTATCACATTTATAAAAATTTTTAAAGCAGTATTTAGTGCATTTATTTCATACTGTTGAGTACAAAATGACCACAAATTCAGAATCTTAAAGCAGTATATATTTGTTATCCAAGAGTATATTCATGAGTCAGGAGTCCAGGTAAAGCTCAGCTGGACTCTCTGCTCAGAATTTCACAAGGTGCATTCAAGGTGTCTCCTAGGTTTAATCTTTTTTTTTTAGACGGAGTCTCATTCTGTCGCCCAGGCTGGGGTGCAGTGGTGCTATCCTGGCTCACTGCAACCTCCACCTTCCGGGGTCAAGCGATTCTTCTGTCTCAGCCTCCCAAGTAGCTGAGATTACAGGCACAGACCACTGCACCAGGCAAATTTTTGTATTTTTAGTAGAGATGGGGAGGGTTCACCATGTTGGCCAGGCTAATCTTGAATGCCTCACCTCAAGTGATTCACTCACCTTGGCCTCCCAAACTGCTGAGACCACAAGTGTGAGTCACAGCACCCTGCCTGCATCTTATCTAGAGCTCAGGATTCTTTTTCAAGCTCACATGGTTGGTGGCAGAATTTATTTCATTGTAGATGTAGAACCCACGGCAGATTTCTTCTTCAGAGACAGCTTGGAGAGGGTCTTTACCCTCTTGATCCTGTTTTAAAGAGGTCACCTGATTAGGTCATGCCTACCCAGGAAAATCTTTTGATTAACTTGAAATCAACTGATTAGGGACCTTAATTATGCCTGCACAATCTCTTCTTCTTTACCCTATAATGTAATATAATCACAGGGGTCATATCCCATCATCTTTGCCATATTCGGTTGGAGACAAGTTATGTTTCCACCCATACTCAAGGAAGCAGATTATACAATGTGTAGGTCATTTGGGGTTGTAGAATTTTGCCTGTCACAATAACAAACATGGAACACATAAAATATCAAAATAAAAAGTAAAATCTCAAAAGCTGAATTGTTTA
Source organism: Cacajao melanocephalus (assembly GCA_963573385.1). Lineage (NCBI taxonomy): Eukaryota > Metazoa > Chordata > Mammalia > Primates > Pitheciidae > Cacajao > Cacajao melanocephalus. The sequence goes on from CAUYLG010068055.1 coordinate 166,018, forward strand.
AGAGAATAGATATCTGGAGACTAAATTTAGATCATCATTGAAATATAAATTACATACATCAGAATATACAGATTATAATGAATATGTCTTAGCAATACATACCCCAACCAAAATTTTCTAGTGTCTCTTCATAAAGAGTCCTAACCATTTCTCCAGCAAAGACTTTTCGGATTTCTATTACCATAGATTACTTTTGTCAGCTTTAGAATAAAGGTTTGGAAAGTGAAAAATCTTGCCTTGTTCCTAATCTTATTGAGAGGGGTCCAATATTTTAACATTAAATACAGCACTATCTGTAGGTTTTCCACAGATGCCTTTTATCAGGAATTCCTAGTTTGTTTGGGTTTTAAGTCATAAATAGGCAAATATTGTTAAATGGTTTTTCTCTATCTATTGAGATAATAGCACACTTCAAAAAATCTTAATAAATTGCAGTAATTAAGTTTTGAATGTTTCACTTGATATTATCTATTCTTTTTTAAAATAGATAATTTTTTTTAAAAAAAAGAATAGATAATAATATCAAGTGAAAAATAATGTTGCCTAGGCTGAAGTGTAGTGTCACAATCATTGCTCACTGCAGTCTTGACCTACTGGGCTTAAGTGATCCTCCTTCCTTGGCCTCCTAAACTGCTGGGATTATTGGTGTAAGTCACTGCGCCTAGCCTATTCTTTTTACATATTGGTGGATTTAATTAGTATTCTAAGGGATATTAGGGATATTTTCTTTAATTGTAATATCTGTCTGGCTTTGGTATTAGAGTTTTGTTGGCCTAGAAAAATGAAATAAGAACATTTTCCTCCTCTATTTCCTGAAAAAGAAGTTTATGTATAATTTTTGGTTTTTCTTTCTTAAAGGTTTCAGTTCACCATTAAACAATAGGAATTTATTTATAGGGGGTTAATTATAAATTCAACTTTCTGAACAGATATAGGGCTAGTCTGATTTTCTATTCCTTTTGATGTCAATGTTCTTCAAGTGTGTTTTTCCAGGAATGTGAACATGTAATCTAAGTTGACAAATTAAATTGCATGGAAATTGTTCATGATATTTTGTTATTATTTTTTACTATCTAAAAGATTCATATTCACGCATCCTCTTCTATTTCTAGTAATGATCAGTCTAGCTAAGGGCTTATTAATTTTGTTGATTTGTTCAAATATTTATTTTATTGATTTTTCTCTCTGTCTCCATTTTCTGTTTTATTTTTCTCTAGTGTTACCTTTATTATTTCATTTATTCTATATACTTTGGGTTAATTTGCTTTCATTTATTCTATATACTTTAGGTTAATTTGCTTTGGGGAGTGGATTAATTGGCAAAGTTGAGCAAGGTTATGAAAAGTTCTACATTTTGGTGAGTATGTGGATAAATGAGTGCATGAGTTTGTCAAAACTCATCAAATTGTATACTTAGAATTTTTGTATTGCAACTATATGTGAATTATTCCTTGACAGATCTGAAAACAAATATTGAACTCTAATTGGTAAGTTTACATTTTATAGTAATTAACAATCCTAAAACTGCTTTCCATATATTCTAGACCTGAGCAAATGAATATTTATATTAAAAATAATTTAAGCCAGGGTCTTTATCACTAGAGAAGGAAGTCAAAAATGTGGAAAATAATAAAAACCCTGTAAAGTTAGTTTGAAACTGGAGGTACAATATCTTTAACTGACTTCCAAATGTTTCCAAACATAATATTTTGTATGCATGTATGTGTGTGTGTGTGTGTGTGTGTGTGTGTGTGTGTGTGTGTAGAAAGAGACAAGGGGCAATACAGAAATAATAAAGAAAAATATAAACAATAGGTAAAGAATATACAAGAGCTCCTTTTGCTATTTTTGGTCTTCTTCCTGAAATAAATTTGGATATCATGTAAAACTTTAAAAGTTACAAAAAATGAGTTATGCTATACAAATGAATATTGACCTATTTAATTATTTAACAGAGAGGTTCTCTCTTAGCTGGAGACTGAATGATGAGACTGGCTCTGATTCCTGCCTTAGGTAGTCCTGGCAGTTTTCTGGGATGAAAGGTAAAGAACAGAAGCACAGGGCACATTCTCTGATAAGAAAACTGTCAAGATATGTTTGCTCTTGAGGGAGCCAAAATAGAAAATCTCTTTTCCTTTAAGAATACTTGCTGGAGGGGGTAGGGGGAGAGATAAAATTAAACATTGGCACAATAGTGCTGGAAGCCACTTTAGGAATAACTTATATAACCTTTTAGTAATTTTCCATGCCCCGGACAAAAAATTTTCTATAATTTTCAGTTCTAAAAACAAATCATCCTTTTTCTAAGAACTATGCAACATGCTCATTTCCACCTTTTTCCTTTCCTAATTTTAGAACAAAGCAAGCTGTTATTAGGTTGTCTTTTTGCATTTATCATGTTAAAAATCTCTGCCGAAGCCTTTCTTCAAAACTGAAATGAAATAAATGCGGTATATTGTTTTCTTTTTCATTTTCCGTTAACATTCTTACTGTCTTTTTTATTTTCATTTTTTTTGGTATGTGGATGTAAAGACAAACATTTCAAATTGCCACGATATAATTTAATTCCTCTCAAAGTCTGACAATGCCTTAATAAAACATTATTCAAGGGCCTGTTTAAGGTTCCTACCTCCATTTAACTTTTTATCTAAGTATTTATCTATTGTACTTTATCCCAGATTTTATGATGCTAAAATATACACATCACTTTGCTTCTGACCTGGTAGGAACATGCTTACATAATGCCAGGAAAAGAGATTTTCTATTTTCACTTCCCGTCTGACACTCAGGACTCCAGAGCTTATTTGGAATGACTGTCACTTCTGGTAAAATAAACTTGAGCAAAGCTTTAAAGTCAAATACATTTTTTTAATTAAGTAGATTTCTGTTGGAGGAATAGACTTTTTATTTCTAAAAAAATATATGTAGAAAGCATGATTATTAATTCAGAGATGAGTATGTTCTATTTCTAATAGGGCATGTTTTTGGTACTACCAGATGTTAGTATATTCTTAATTCAAATCATCAGGTTCAATTACATCACCAAGAAGGGCTGTTGTATTCTTCCTGTATGTGAGCTATTAATAAAATATGTTTTTAATTTTAAAAATTGCTTGGCTTTGGTATGGGGTATTACTCTGGGGAGTTGAAAATACAGGAAAACAAAGCAACATATTTGGACCACTGAGGTTTTCTAAACACACTAAAATAAATTTCAAGTAATTTTAAAGCCATTTCCCCTTTATACTTTATGTTGCTTGTGATACAATACCGTTTTAAATATACTCATTAATTCTGTTGGTGGCATTTTAGTTACAGGTATATAACATGTTAATAAACTCAACACCATTTTAAATCCCTGAAAGAAAAGAAGAAGTGTATGTGTGTGTTCATATGCATGTATATGCATGCATGTGTGCATTTATGCACACTATGAAAACTGTTAAATTCTTTTCTGCAATTCAAAGCCTTTCTGTTCATGACTTGAAATGAAGGGAACGTACCCTATGGGAAGCATTCACCCAACCTGTGCACAAATGTTTTAGCTGTGAAGTAGTGGAGACATATGGAAATCATTTTCCTTACATAAAACATGGCTGAGATAAGTCACACCTAAACAAAGGTTTCCAGGATCTTCAAGACCCAGAGTAGTTAAGAGTAAAGGTATAGTTCTACTATTCTGCTACTTAAATGTCCATTATCCAAAGAAAAAGAGAAACTTATTTTTTCACTCTTAAAAATGGACTTATTATGAAAGATTATTATTTACTTAAATTATTTTTAAATATGCATAATATTGCTATCATGATACCATTTTATTTTACTGATTTTAAATAGAGATAAGGGTTATATTTCACATTAAGAAAATAGAAGGTAATTTTACATAAGTTATAGCCAAGAAGGAATATATTTTTTAAATTACATAGGAAAAAACCTCTAAGGCAGAGAGGGCAAAAGGGTTTCATCCTGAAAGCCACTTTTAATCAATTGGTAGTGACTATATGAAACATGGATTGAAAAGGAATCTGAAGTGGTGTCCAGGCTTCAAGGGAATGAGAACCATTATTGATTAATGATGTCTGCCATGGACACTAGACTGGAAAGTTGCAGCACTTCTCTTGTGTATTTACCAAACCTAAGCATGGTGAAATGTTGTCAGCTCTTAAGTACATATTCAAAAATCACGACTCACAAGAAATAGTTACATGCTTATAGACTATTGGTGAGACAGTAAATTAGTTCAGCTACTGTGGGAAGTGGTTTGGCAATTTCTCAAAGAACTCAGAACTACCTTTCCACACGGCAATTGCATTACTGGGTATATATCCTAAAGAAAATAAATTGTTCCACCAATAAGACACATGCACTTGTATGTTCATCACAGTACTATTCACAACAGCAAAGATATGAAATCAACCTAAGTGCCCATCAAAGGTGGATCTGTTAAATAAAATGTGGCATATGTAAACATGGAATACTACACAGACATAAAAAGAACAAAATCATGTTCTTTGCAGAACATGTACGCAGCTGGAAGCCATTATTGAGTGACGTAATGCAGAAACAGAAAATGAAATTTCTCATATTTTCACTTATAAATGGGAAGCTAAATATTGGGTACCCATAAAAATGGCAATACAGACACTGAGGACTATTAGAGGGGAGGGAGGAAAGGAGCAAGGGTTGAAAAACTAACTCTTGGGTACTATCTGGGTGACAAGATCATTCATATCCCAAGCCTCAGCATCATGCAATATACCCCATGTAACAAACATGCACACGTACCCCCAGAATCTAAAATAAAAGTGAAAATTATGAAAAAATAAAAAACCAGTTACAGATAGTATAAAAAAGAAATATGATTTATAAAAATGAAATAAGCATTAGATCAAAGTGAGACAAGTACCTAGGCTAAACCATAAAACTGATATGTACACCTTGGAAGCATCATAAACTTAACCCTTGATTTTCCATGTGCCAATTGAAAGGGAAAAACCAGGGTACATAATTCATAGTGTCCCTAAGACAAAAAAGAATCATTTTCCAGGTGGCTTACACATGTTCTTGATATGAAGATTGACCAATAATTTTGCTCTAATAAATTATAAAGATAAAAGAATGCAATATAGTCAAGAATTCCCTTAACAAAAACGTAACAATGAACTTAAGAGGCCTGTTTTGATCATGACTTTTCGTATAACTTGAGAGCATGCCCCTAAAATAGAATTTAAGAGTGGCATTTTTATAAGAACCAACCAAATGTGCTCTGTACTGATCTGGTTAAGTTATAGTTTTAATGTCCAAACCAAGAAATCCTTGAATATTGATTTAGTATATAGGTAACTATTGAGTGGCTGCAAGCTTAAGATCGCTCACTAGCAAGTATTTGGAATGCACCAGTTTCTGTTGCCAGGTATAGATAGATCTGCATGCATTGAAAGTCAACCTGATTTTAAAAAGGGTGAATTTCAGTCTAGCTTTTGAAGCCCATGGCTGCAGCTAAGAGGCCAGAATTCCCCCTTCCCACTAGCAGGGGCTACAACATTCAACTTCCACCTTCTCTATAAAACACCAAGTGTATAACGTGTGCCAGTTTTTCTTTCCTTTGGTTTTATTTTCAAGACATTCCTACATCCAAAGGAACTTTACTTTTAAAAACAACAGAATATAATAATTTAACATTACAGAAATATATTATTGAAAAGCCTAGTTGCATAAGCAGAGAGTCACCCAATCAAGAAAGTTAACAAAAGCATTTGTGAATCCAGGTCACTTCTCTCCCTAGCCCAGAGCTTTTGAGTTTGGGTTTATGAATCCTCATAGGCCAATTAGCTTAGCTGGTTAGAGCCTGGTGCTAATGATGCTAAGGTCAGAGAGTTGGTCCTCTGGGAGTCAGTGAGCTTTGAGTAGAAAAAAGTAGAAGAAAATCATTTCCACAGCCATGCCGTGGACCTTTATCCAAAGCTATCCATCTCTCAAAGCCTCATTCACACGTGGCTGGCTCAAGGCCACCTTTCACTACTATCTGATTGTCTGATGGTGGGCTACTTCTAAAAAGAAGAAATTTTATGACTTCTGCCTTTTAGCCAAATTAGATACACTGTTTCCATGCCAAATACATATTGATTTTTCTAAGTTAATTTCTACTCAATTCAACAGAGATAATGAAATCCAGATATAAGAAGGCAAATACTAACATTTATTGAACACTTATTCTGTCAGGCACTTTTGGATACCTTATATACATGAAGTTACTTAATACTCATATCAATCCTTCTGGAGAATGGACATACATGTGCATATAAATAACTGTAACTCTAAAACTGGGTTTTTCAGACAGACTTTAATTTAATTCTCAATCCCTAATAACTATAGTGTTACATAACCTTGTGTGAGGGTTTTTTTTTTTTTTTTTGGCGATTAAATGGGAGATATTAACAATACCTATCTCGTATCTTAAAGGCAATGTTAAAATTAAGTGGAAGGATATACATTAAATGTTTACCACAGTACCGAGAACACAGAAGTATTTGAGAGAGACGGGAAAAGAAGAGAGAGAGAAACTCAAGTAAATTAAACTGTTTTTTCCATTTCTTGTACCTTGAGAGTGAGACAATATTTTAATAAAAACACTCAGTAGATTTGTTTTTATTTTTGTAGAGGATAAGATCTTCTGACCCCCTACCTCCCAACAACCACTCAAGTCTGCCATTGAGGAAAGAAAGCAGCCGTAGACAAACAAATGGGCATGACTGTGCTCCAATAAAACTTTACCAAAAAGGGAAGCGGGCCAGATTTGTCCACAGGCCATAGTTTGCCAACCAACCCTTAGTCTAAAAGTGTTTTATGCTCTTTGGTTACATATTAATAACCTATTAAATTTAACTTTGCAAAGTGAGACTTTTCAATTCTGAATGAGCTTTAATGTTGCATTGTTGTTAATTTTCTATTGCTGTCTTTCAAAGCTTCCTTGTTTAACTAACGTAAAGATCAGCTAATTTGACCATGATTACAATGTTGTTAGAAATAAACAAAGAAGTAGGGAACAAGGTAAGCTTAAAAGAATTTACCAGGAAAAAGAAATCTCAGCGTGCATCATTTCTTATATATCAGATTATTGAAAATTAATAAATCAACACCATGGACTTGGATTTTGAAATCAGGTACTTTAGAGTACAGAGTTCATCTTATTTCTAGAAAAAAATCATTGCTTGTCTAGGGGTTATGGAAATCTCTGGAGTTTTCCTGCCACCTTAACATTCTGAGGCCCAAGCCTTAGTATATATCCTCTGCAGAATATTCTCAGCATCGTGAGCAAGATTGTAGTTTTGAGTCTGACATTCAAGTCTTTAATCCACTTTGAGCTGATGTTTGTGTAATGGTCTAGTATCATTCTTCTGTATGTGGATATCCAGTTTTCCCAGAGTCATTTGCTGGAGAAACTGTCTTTTCCCCAATGTATGTTCTTGGCACCTTTGTCCAAAATCTGTTGGCCATAAAATTATGGGTTTTTTTCTGGGTTCTCTATTCTGTTCCTTTAGTCTTTGTGTGTGTTTTTATGCCAGTACCAGACTGTTTTGGTTACTATAGCTTTATAGTATATTTTGAAGTCAGGTAGCATGATGCTTCAAGATTTGTTCTTTTGCTCAAGCTTGCTATGGCTATTAAAGATTTTTGTGGTTCCATGTGAATTTCAGAAATGCACAGAAATATTTTGATGTATTATCTTAACTGATTTATAACTTATTTACACAAGGACATAATTTTTTAATACTCTTTTCTGGCCTTGATACAAAGAGTTTCCACTAAAGATAAGAAGTCATCATTTATTAAATAAAATGTTTCAAAGTCCAATAAATCCTAACACCACTTAACTTAGCATGTGTAAGTCAGGTTTATATCAGTAAGAAAAATGGAGGATGCTTTACAAAAAGAGGGAAAGCTTGCAAAGAAAGAAGAGGAAAATGCCAGGGCCCTTGTCAATATTTTAATAAAACACATAAAAATAGAATAATTTTATTTGGTTTCATCTGTTTCAGTTTGGTCTGCCTCTTATATCAAAAACATTTTATGCCTCCGAGCTCACTGACTACTCAATGGTTTTTATTTTGTTATTTTTTTTTTTCTTTTTAAGTCTGGAATACTTTGAAAGAAGAATGTTGGCTACTTCTTAACTTTGACTGCCCTAACAGGGCCACAGGATTCATACAAGAAAAGGTTTTGCCATTTCTTTCTATAAATCTCTGACATCTCCCCAAAACTCAGGTGAAAACTTCATTGTGTGCTATCTGCTAAGAATAGCACCGTATTTGTATCACTGTGATTTCCATTCCCTGATGCAAATGATTGGAAAGAGGTAAGAATGAGGCTATCCCCTCCGCACTGTCTCACAACTACCTGGTGAAGAACACCTGCTTTCTTCTCCTTCTCACATGTGCTTAGGAGATGCTAGGATATTTCT